>PVKW010002487.1:72125-118377 GCA_004027895.1 Orientallactaga bullata | reverse complement strand
AAGACTGGAGGTGTGGCTCAGTGACAGATCAGTTGCCTAGCATGCGTCAAGTTCTGGGTTCAGTCTCCAAGAGCAGAGCCAAGAGGGCAGCCCTGGCATAGTGCTCATGTTGCCCAGTGTCAGTGAAATGCACAGGTGAAGTCTGAGGAAGCATGTGGAGCTTCCCCCGTCTGGCTGCCTCAGGAACCTCCTCTGTTCCGCTGTCTAGACTCTAATATAGCCCTGTTCCTTCAAAACTAAGTGCTTTCTCCATCGTGTAAGGAACTGTTGGCCTCATGTGATAAAAAGTGGAATTTGGGCTGTGGTGACACATGCCTGTAATCCTTATACTTTGTCTCAAAGTTAGAGTTTAGGGAAAGCCAGGCCATAAAATAGAAATACTAAGGCCTTTTTTCCTTTAGGACAAATTGAGGCTTAAAAGAAGTAATGGTACAAACCTGCTTTTAAAATGTGTGTAAGGGACTGGGCATGGTGTTGCACACCTTTAATCCCAGCACTCGGGAGGCAGAGGTAGGGATTGCTGTGAGTTTGAGGCCACCCTGAGACGACATGGTGAATTCCAGGTCAGCCTGGGCTAGAGTGAGACCATACCTCAAAAATAAATAAATAAAATAAAATGTGAGTAAGGGCCTGCGAGATGGCTTAGCGATAAAGTTACTTGCCTGCAAAGACTCAGAACTCATGTTCAAATCTCCAGGTCCCACATAACCAGACACACAGTGATGCAAGCACACAATGTCATACATGTGTACAAGGGGGAGCATGTGTCTGGAATTCTTTTGTAGGGGCTGAAGTCCCTAGCACACATATTCTCTCAAAATTAATAATTTTTTTTTAATGTGTGTAAGAGGCTGTAGAGATAGCTTAGCAGTTAAGGCACTTGCCTGTGAAGCATAAGGACCCAGGTTCAATTCCCCAATATCCACCTAAGCCAGAAGCACAAGGTGGCACATGCTTCTGGAGTTCATTTGTAGTGGCTGGAGGCCCTGGCATGCCCATTCTCTATCTGCCTCTTCCTCTCTCTCTCTCTCCCTCTGTTTTTCAAATAAATAAAAAAAATTTTTTTTAATGTGTGTATGGGGGCTGGAGAGATGGCTTAGCACTTAAGGCATTTGCCTGCAAAACCAAAGGATCCCAGTTCAATTCTCTAGGACCCATGTAAGCCAGATGCACAAGGGGCGCATGCATCTGGAGTTCGTTTGCAGTGGCTGGAGGTCCTGGTGCACCCATTTCTCCCTCTCTCTGTCTGCCTCTTCCTCTCAAATAAATTAATTAATTTTTTAAAATTTATTTAGTAAATGTATGTAAGGGCCGGGCATAGTGGCACTCAGGAGGCAGAGGTAGGAGGATCGCTGTTCAAGGCTACCTGGAGACTACATGGTGAATTCCAGGTCAGCCTGGGTTAGAGTGAAACCCTATGTCGAAAAACCAAAAAATAAAATCAATAAATTATCCTTGTTAACTCATGTTACTCCTTATTTATTTGTTTGTTTATTTATTTATTTATTTATTTTTGGTTTTTTGAGGTAGGGTCTCGCTCTGGTCCAGGCTGACCTGGAATTCACTATGTAGTCTCAGGATGGCCTCCAACTCATGGTGATCCTCCTACCTCTACCTCTCCATTGCTGGGATTAAAGGCGTGCACCACCATGCCCGGCTCACGTTCCCTTTTGACCTCCTTCTCTTATCCCCAGTTTGGCTCTTCTACCACTTCAGAGTCAATTTCAAAATTTTCCTCCCAGACAAGTTTGAATTTGTCTCTCTTTTTTTTTTTTTATGCTGTGCTAACCCTTAGGAATAAAAACACCATTTGCCACCAAGACTTAGTCCCCACTCCCAGAAAAGGGTTCGTGCTGACCATCCAGAAACCGTCCTCACCAGGAAATGCTTCTTGACTGACTGGTGGTATTCTGGAAGCCCTTGAAGCAGTTGGCAAGAACAAGCGACCAAAGCCAACAGCTGCAGTGTCCCTGGGATCAGGCCCTTGTTTTTCCTGTCTCTCTGCTGCCTGAAGAATGAGTGACGGGACAATGACAGTATAGGGACACCTGCCTTGAGCCTTCCCAGCCCCCGTTACGAAACTGGAAGCAGAGCACTGTGGAGCCCTCTTCTCATCTAGGGAGATCTGCTCCTCGGGAGCTCAGGCGCTGGGGGAAAGGAGGAGGAATGCTACCTGTCAAGTTCCAGATAGGGTAGGCTGGTGAGAAACTGAACTCAGGACATCTGTGACCAACTCTTCTCGTGTTGTTTTGCAAGAGGTCAGAGTCGTAGGCGCTGTGGTGACACGCCTTGGTGTCCTTGAGGCTTGGAGCAGAGGACAGTCTGCCCAGAGGGGAAGTGACAAGCAGCTATGTAATGTTTGTTGGGTTTCAGGCAGGATATTTTATTTATTTATTTATTGGGGTTTTTTCAAGGTAGGGTCTCACTCTAGCTCCAGGCTAACCTGGAACTCAGTCTGCAGTCCCAGGATATTAATGTTCAGGGAAACATTTACTTTTTGTTTTTTTTTGTTTTTTTTTTGAGGTAAGGTCTCACTTTTTTTTTTAAATATTTTTTAATTTTATTTATTTATTTGAGAGAGAGAGATACAGAAATAGGCAGGTAGAGAGAGAGAGAGAGAGAGAGAGAGAGAGAATGGGTGCACCAGGGCCTCCAGGCACTGCAAACGAACTCCAGATGCATGCACCCCCCTTTTGTATCTGGCTTACGTGGGTCCTGGAGAATCGAGCCTCGAACCGGGGTCCTTAGGCTTCATAGGCAAGCGTTTAACCGCTAAGCCATCTCTCCAGCCCCAGGTCTCACTTTTTAGCCCAGGCTGACCTGGAATTCACTCTATTCTCAGGGTGGCCTTGAACTCACAGTGATCCTCCTACCTCTGCCTCCCGAGTGCTGGGATTTTAAAGGTGTGCACCACCACACCGGTCTAACTTTGCCAGTTTTTATCAAAAGCAGCTGGGACAACTCAAGATGTGGGAAGGTTCATCAAAGCCCCACAGGTCATGGGCGCCCCGGTGCCAGCTGTATACCATAAGTGCAGGAGGTTCTGTGGCCTGGAGTGGGGTGATAGATAGGTACATAGAGGGTAAAAGATCAAGGAACACTGAGTTCCATCTAAGCCATTGCTTCAGAGTCTGCAAGCTCTGTAAGGAAATCCTCACCCCAGACTGAGGGAGGAGCATCGTTGGTGGTAATCTGGACATAGTGAGTCCCAATAAATTGCTACTTTGGGGTCTTGTGCTCCTGAACCTATTTTAAATATTTTATTTATTTAATTTTTTGGAGAGAGGGAGACAGAGATGGGCGCGCCAGCAGCCTCTCAGCTGCTGTGAATGAAATCCAGATGTGTGCGCCCCCTTGTGGTCAAGTGCGGCATTGCACCCTTGCGTCACTTTGCATCTGGCTAAACGTGGGAACCGGGTTCTTAGGTTTAGGAGGCAGGTTCCTTAACCGCTAAGCCATCTCTCCAGCCCTTGAACCCATTTTAAACAGCTGGGCATGGCCACACACACCTGTAACTCCAGTTGGACAAGCTCCAGAATCAATAGAGATTCTGGCTCAAACAAAAATAGGTAGAACAAAGCCAGGCATGGTGGCACACACCTTTAATCCCAGAACTCAGGAGACAGAGGTAGAAGGATCACTGTGAGTTCGAGGTCACCCTGAGATGACATAGTGAATTCCAGGTCAGCCTGAGCTAGAGTGAGACCTTACCTCGAAAAACAAAAACCACCACCAAAAAAAAAAAAAAAAGGCAGAACATCTGATGTTCAGCTCCAGCCACTGAGCTCACAGAACTCACCACGTGCACGCACATGTGTACACGTGTGTACACACACACAAGCTGAAAATAATTAAAGCTGAAAATAAATTAAATGTGGCTGGGACATAGCTCAGTGGTACAATGCTTGTCTTAGCAGAGTCAAGCTCTGGATTAGATCCCTAGACCACTGGATCAGTCTTACTCTATCCCAGACTAGCCTGGAATTTGCAAGCAATCCTCCTGCCTTGGCCTCGCAAGTGCTGGAATTATAGGCATGCACCAAAACATTAGACTTCTGCCTGAAGTTTTTTTTTTTTTTTTTTTTTTTTGGTTTTTCGAGGTAGGGTCTCACTCAAGCCCAGGCTGATCTGGAATTCAGTATGTATTCTCAGGGTGTCCTTGAACTCATGGTGATCCTCCTCCCACCTCTGCCTCCTGAGTGCTGGGATTAAAGACGTGCGCCACCACGCCCGGCCTGGCTGAATTTTTAAAGCCCCAGAGATGAGTGGCCTGGTTAGCGTGTTTGTCCAGGTGCGCATATGAGGTCCTGGTCCTCTCTTTAAACTAGGGGTTGCTGTGATGAAGTTCAAAAACCCCCCGGTGAACAGCCTCAGCCTGGAGTTTCTGACGGAGTTTGTCATCAGCCTGGAGAAGCTGGAGAACGACAAGTCCTTCCGTGGTGTCATCCTAACTTCGGTAGGTGCTTCTAAGACCCTGTCTCTGGCCAGAGGAAAAGCCTAGGAAAGCTGGACTCGCCATCACTAGGCAGAAGTGCTGGCCACAGGGTGTCCCCACTGCTTTTCTACATAAGAGATGCTGAGCCAGGCGTGGTGGCGCACACCTTTAACCCCAGCACTCAGGAGGCAGAAGTAGTAGGAGGATCACCATGAGTTCGAGGCCATCCTGAGACTACATAGTGAATTCCAGGTCAGCCTGGACCAGAGCGAGACCCTTACCTCAGAAAACCAAAATAAAAACAATAAAAAAACCTTCTGAGCCGTTTTCCCTAGGCTATGGTCCGAGGGTTTGGTGCTGCTTAACCCTTGCCCTTGGCCTGTGTTCTCCCTACTCCTCCTTGGTAGCTGTGCAGGAATCTGGGCCATGGAACTGAGGACCTAGATCTTTTTCCTGCCCCAACACTTTCTGCCCTTCCTTGACCCTTTGACTGGAGCTGTTCAGCCTGCATGACAACACTGGGCACACGGGTGTGCCCAGGTATACAGAGACCCAGGTGTGCCAAAGGCCAGTGGGCTGGTATGTGTGTATCCGAGCAATGCCTGACCCTGCCTGCTCTGTCTTGTCTTATTTGAAGCTTGAAAGAGAGAATTCTAGAAAGTAAGAGTCAGAACGGGGAGGGGGGAGGTGTCCTTGGAGCCCTCAGTTCTGGGCTCTCTAGATGCAGCATCCTGCCACTCAAATGTGACCATGACACTTGCGCTTCACCTCAGGACCATCCAGGCATCTTCTCTGCAGGCCTGGACCTGACGGAGATGTGTGGGCGGAACCCAGCCCACTACACCGAGTACTGGAAGGCTGTACAGGAGCTGTGGCTGAGGCTCTACCTGTCCAAACTGGTGTTGGTTGCCGCCATCAATGTGAGTGTATCCCCTACCCCACCACGGTTCACGTGAGCCTGCTGGAGCAGATGAGGGAAAAAGCCAGTGTGGAGACCATGGGCCTGGCTGGCTGAGACTGTCTGGAAGGAGCCCTGATCAGATCTGAGTTTTAGAAACATCACCCTGGGAGGTTGAGGAAGGAGTGGGCTCTGTGGGATGTGGGGAAAAGGGGGAAAGAGAAAGTTAAGGGGCAAGACAGAATGCAGGGGCCTGGAGAAGACACCAATGACGGGGGGGGGGGTGAGGAACAGTGTCATTTTGGGGTTCCTGGGGGCCTCCTGGTAGGATTGGCCACTGGGGATGATAATAGTCCTTTGAAGCCTGACGTGAGATCACAGCTGGGCTCTTTGGTGAACACCTGGGTCTAGCAGCACCTTCTTCTTTTCCCTGCAGGGCACCTCCCCTGCGGGAGGCTGCCTGATGTCCCTCAGCTGCGACTACAGAATAATAGCTGACAACCCCAAGTACACCATAGGCCTGAATGAGACCCTGCTGGGCATCATTGCCCCCTTCTGGTAAGGCCAAGAGCTGCATCCACACTCTGCACTCAAACACAGGCCAGACAGACAACCCCACTGCCTCCCCCAAACACAAAGGTGAGTGAATGCTGCATTCCAGGTTCAAAGACACCCTCGTGAACACTGTCGGGCACCGCACAGCAGAGCGTGCCCTTCAGCTGGGACTGCTCTTCCCGCCAGCGGAAGCCCTGCAGGTGGGCATGGTGGACCAGGTGGTGCCCGAGGACCAGGTGCTGAGCAAGGCGCTCTCGGTGATGGCCCAGTGGATGGCCGTTCCAGGTGAGGGGTGGGGGCTGAGCAGCTTCAGGTCCTGGCAATGGGAAGGTACACCCCCGCCTGCCATTACAGTCCTGGGAAAGCAGGCTGTCACAACAGATGACCACCATCCAGCTAGCTTACAGTCACAGACATTTATTCCCATGGTTCTAGAGAACAGAAGTCCAAAACCAAGATGCCCTCAGAGCTGCCCTAGGAAAGGACCCTGCCTTGCCTCTTCCAGCTTCTGGTGGCTCCAGGCATGCCTTGGCTTGTGACCTCATTGTAAACTCTGCCTCCTTCCCCATATGGCAGCCTTGTCCTCTATGTCTGCCTGCCCCAAGTCTTCTACTTCTCACTCCACCCCACCCCCCCCTACCCTTTTTTTTTTTTTGAGACAAAGGATCACTCTTTCCCAGGCACACCTCAAACTCACAGGGGTCCTCCTGCCTCAGCCTCCTAAATGCTACATAGATGTGAGCCACCATGCCTGGGTTCTCCCTTCTCTTTAAAGAAACTGGCCATCGGATCAGGGTTCTCTCTGTACCCAAGATGATCCAGAATCTTTTAAATGTTATTTATTGTGGTTTTTCAAGGTAGGGTCTTGCTGACCTGGAAGTCACTGTGTAGTCTCAGGGTGGCCTCCAACTCATGGCAATCCTCCTACCTCTGCCTCTTGAGTGCTGGGATTACAGGTGTGTACCAACACACCTGGCTTCATTCTTTTTTTTTTGGTTTTGCGAGGTAGGGTCTCACTCTGGTCCAGGCTGACCTGGAATTAACTATGTAGTCTCAGGGTGGCCTCGAACTCTCGGCGATCCTCCTACCTCTGCCTCCCGAGTGCTGGGATTAAAGGCGTGCGCCACCACGCCCGGCTCCTGGCTTCATTCTTTAAAAAAAATTTTTTTTTAAATTCATTTGGGAAGAAAGGGAGAAAGGGCATGCTAGGGCATCCAACCACCGAACAAACTCCACACACATGTGCCACCTTGTGCATCTAGCTTACGTGGGTCCTGGGGAATTGAACCTGGGTCTTTAGGCTTCATAGGCAAGCACCTTAACCATTAAACCATCTCTCCAGCCCCAGAATCCTTATTTAGAGATTTTGTTTTTCCAAATACAGTCACATTTACAAGTTTCAGAGGGGTGGTCAGGACTTGGGTATACATATCTTTTGAAAGTAGTTCTGCTGCTGTTCAGCCCACAGCAAAGACAGCTGGAAACTTGCTGGCTTGCTTACAGAAATGGGGCTGGTTGTATCAATGACGATAGGCAGCAGGGCCAGCAGACTCTGCAGGCAGGCTGAGCAAATTGTCAGCTTTGCAGGTCATGAGGACAGTTTTGAGTGGCAGCAGGAAGATGGCCACAAGGAACACAGCTAGCCACCATGGCCTGAGCCCTGTAAACTGGAGGAACACTGAAGCTTTTTTCCCCTCAAAGTAGGGTCTTTGGCTGACCTGGAATTCACTATGTAATCTCAAAGCGATCCTCCTACCTCTGCCTCCCGAGCGCAGGGATTAAAGGTGTGTGCCACCACACCAGACTCACTGAAGGTTTTTGAGTTTGTGGAATTTTTGGAGGGGAGAGGGTAGGCGTAGACAAGACTATGCAGCTTACTTTCCCCAGCAGACCCCAGTGACCCACAGAACTCTCCCAGCACAACAGCCCTCCGGCCACACTCATTCATGAGCTGAAGGGCTCTGACAGCTATCGGGTGGGCTTCAAACTCAGTCCTCTTGTCTCAAAATGCTAGGATTGCAGGTATGTGCCACCTTACCCAGCTGGGACACGGAAACTTGTGTGTCATGTTTTTCCTCCATGCTGCAAAGTATCCTTTAGACTTTTTTTTTCAGATATTTAAAAACAAAACAGCTAGGTATGGTGGTTCACTACTGTAATCCAGCACTCCGGAGGCTGGAATAGGAGGATCCTTGAGTTTGAGGCTAGCCTGAGCTAGAATGAGACCTTGCCCTAAGTTTTTTTTTTTTTAAATTAAAAAATAGGACTGGGAGAGGTAGGAGGATCACCATGAGTTCGGGCCACCCTGAGACTACAGAGTGAATTCCAGGTCAGCCTGAGCTAGAGTGAAACCCTACCTGGAAAAACCAAAAAAAAAAAAAAAAAGGACTGGGGAGATGGCTCAGATGTTAAGAATGCTTGTTGTTTAAGCATGAAGGCCTGGGAGAGCCTGAGATCACCTGAGTTTGACTTTCCAGAACCCACATAAAGAGCTAGGCATGGCCACAAATGTCTGTAACTCCAATCTGAGGTGGGAGGAGACTGGAAACTAGCTGGGGCTCTCCAGGTTGAGGGAGAGACCCTGTCCTCAAGGAAGTACGCAGCTGAGCAGTAGATAGGAGCACCCAAAGTACTCTTCTGGCCTCTACACAATGCATACATCTGCACATACGTGTGCATACACCATACCAGACATATGTGCAAAAAAAATTTTTTTTTTTAATGTAAAAGCCAGCTAGGCATGGTGGTGCAAACCTTTAACCCCAGCACTTGGGAAGCAGAGGTAGGAGGATCACTGAATTCAAGGCCTGGGCTACAGTGAGACCCTACCTTGAAAGACCAAAAAAAGGGCTGGATAAGATGCTGGTTAAGGTGTTTGCCTGCAAAGCCAAAGGACCCTGGTTCGATTCTCCAGGACCCACATAAGCCAGATGCACAAAGGGCACATGCATCTGGAGTTTGTTTGCAGTGGCTGGATGCCCTGGTGTGCCCATCCTCCCCCTTTTGCTCTCTCTCTCAAATAAATAAAATATATTTTAAAGAACAAAAAATGGGGGGGGGGGGCTGGAGAAATGGCCCAGCCTAAAGGTGCTTGCTTTCAAAGCCTGATGACCTGAGTTCAGTTCTCCAGTACCCACATAAAACCAGATGCACTGAAGTGGCAAATGCATCTACAGTTCGT
The DNA here is from genome assembly GCA_004027895.1 of Orientallactaga bullata. NCBI lineage: Eukaryota > Metazoa > Chordata > Mammalia > Rodentia > Dipodidae > Orientallactaga > Orientallactaga bullata. Next base: position 109,308 of record PVKW010002487.1, on the reverse strand, counting down.
TTGCAGTGACAGGAAGTCCTGGCATGCTCATAATGTCTGCCTCTTTTTCTAATTTATTTATTCATTTATTTGAGAGAGAGAAAGAGGTAGAGAGGGAAAAAATGGGCACAGCAGCCCTTTCTCTCTTTTTTTAAATTTTTTTAAAATTATTTTATTTATTTTTGGAGAGAGACACAGAGAGAGACAGAGAGGGAGAGGGAGACAGAGATGGGCGCACCAGCAGTCTCTCAGCTGCTGTGAACGAAATCCAGATGCGTGCGCCCCCTTGTGGGCTAGTGCAGCATTGTGCCCTTGCGTCACTTTGCATCTGGCTAAACGTGGGACCTGGAGATTGGAACCGCTGGAGATTGGAACCAGTGTTCTTAGGCTTAGCAGGCAGGCACCTTAACCGCTAAGCCATCTCTCCAGTCCCCTCTCTTTTTTAAGTAAATAAGATAAAGAGGCTGGAGGGATGGTTTAGTGGTTCAGGCGTTTACCTGCAAAGCCAAAGGATCCCAGTTCAATTCTCCAGGACCCACGTAAGCCAGATGAAGGGGGTGCGTGCGTCTAGAGTTCATTTGCAGTGGCTGGAGGCCCTGGCGTGCCCATTATTTTCTGCCTCTTTCTCAAATAAAAATTTTTAAACATATACTTTAAGAAGGTTTTTTTTTTGTTTGTTTGTTTGTTTTGTTTTTCAAGGTAGAGTCTCTCTCTAGTCTAGGCTGACCTGGAGTCTCAGGGTGGCCTCAAACTCATGGCAGTCCTCCTACTTCTGCCTCCTGAGTACTGGGATTTAAAGGCATGTGCCACCACACCAGCTTTAAAAAAAAAAAAGCAATTTAAAAAATTTTTTTTATTTTTATGTGTTTATTTGACAGAAAGAGGGAAAGAGAGGGAATGGGCACACCAGGGTTTCCAGCCACTGCAAATGAACTCCAGATGCATGTGCCACCGTGTGCATCTGGCTAACGTGGGTCCTGGGGAATCGAACCTGGGTCCTTTGGCTTTGCAGGCAAATGCCTTAACTGCTAAGCCATCCCTCCAGGCCCCAAAAAAGCAATTTTTAAGAGGCAAGTATGGTGTATATGCCCACCTTTATCTGTGAATCTCTGTTTCACCACTTATTGGGGACCAAGAATGATGGTGCAGGCCTTTAATTTCAACACTCAGGAGGCTGAGGTAGGATTCTTGTGAGTTCCAGGTCAGCCTGGACTACAGTGAGACCCAACCTCAAAAAAAAAAAAAACCAACTTAGGGCTGGAGAGATGGCTTAGCGGTTAAGGTGTCTGCCTGCTAAGCCTAAGACCACCCGTTCGATTCTCCAGGTCCCACGTTTAGCCAGATGCAAAGTGACGCAAGGGCGCACATGCATCTGGAGTTTGTTCACAGTGCCCATTTTCTGTCTCTCCAAAAAAAAAAATTTAGCTGGGTGTGGCGGCACACACTTTTAATCCCAGCACTCGGGAGGCAGAGGTAGGAGGATCACCATGAGTTTGAGGCCACACTGAGACTACATAATGAATTCCAGGTCAGCCTGGGCCAGAGTGAGACCCTACCTCTAAAAACAAAAAACAAAACAAAAAACTCACTGGGGATGACCGCGCATCTCTGAAGGTGGTTTCACAGGCAATACCCACTTCCTTTAGAGCACGCAAGACAGCTGACCAAGAGCATGATGCGAAAGGCCACGGCTGACAACCTCATTAAGCAGCGAGAGGCGGACATCCAGAACTTCGTCAGCTTCATCTCCAGAGACTCCATCCAGAAGTCCCTGCACATGTACTTAGAAAAGCTCAAGCAAAAGAAAGGCTAAGGCAGAGCTACCACACCTGTTCAGCCACTGGGCCCTTTGGGGCCTGCTGGTCTCAAGGGAATTAATTATAAACAAGGTATTTTTCAATTTAAAAGTCCTCTCAGCCTTTTCTTTTCCTAATCTCAGAAGGTCCTACTCCTTGAAGTCTCTAGCACCCTAAGGCTCTGCCCATAATCACCACCTTTCCGCCTGGTGGACAATCTGGATTTTGGAAATGAGTGGTAGGAAGGCTATGCTGAGTCACACTGAGTGTCCATTGCCCAAAGCACACTTGTGAAAGAAGCCCCCAGTTGGCCTTCACTACTCCTGCCTGCTTGCCTGCCTAGGACCTGTAAGGTCAGGCATTCTCAGGCCCCAGTGACCACAGACCCTCCACCCAGAGAAGGGCCTTGGGACCACACACTTAGTCATTGAGATGGAGGGGTGGAGGCCATCAAAGGAACCCGAGGGAGGAGAAGGACCACTGCTGTTCCTTTTTTTTTTTTTTTTTCTGATTTTGCAAGGTAGGGTCTCACTCTAGCTCAGGCTGACCTGGAATTCACTATGTAGTCTCAGGGTGGCCTCAAACTCACAGCAATCCTCCTACCTCTGCCTCCCGAGTGCTGGGATTGAAGGTGTACACCACCACACTTGGCTTCTTGTTTTGAGATAGGGTTTCCTAGCCCAAGCTGACCTCAAACTTGCTGTGTAGCTGAGGATGACTTTGAACTCCTAATCCTTCTGCCTCTTCCTCCCAAATTCTGGGATTAAGGTATGCAGTACCGACAGGTGTGGTGGGGTACTCTAATCTCAGCACTCAGGAGGCTGAGGATTACCTTGAGTTCAAGGCCACCGTGAAACGACCTTGTGAAATCCAGGTCAGCCTGGGCTAGAGCAAGACCCTATCTGGAAAAAAAACAAAAAATAAAAAAGGGGGCTAGAGAGATGGCTTAGCGGTTAAGGCGCATGCCTGTGAAGCCTAAGGACCCAGGTTCGATTCTCCAGGTCCCACGTAAGCCAGATGCACATGGTGGCACACGCATCTGGAGTTCATTTACAGTGGCTAGACATCCTGGCGTGCCCATTCTCACTCTTTCCCTCTCTCTGTCTATAATAAAAAGATACTTACCAGCATACAGAATATGTGGTACTAGGGATGAAACCCAGGGCTTCATGAATGCTAGGCAAGCACTATACCCGCTGAGCCATATCCACAGCTCAGAATTGCTTATTCCATGGCATGAAATACTGGTATTGTCTTGTATCTTACTTTAGAAAGATTTTTTTAAATTTATTCATTTGAGAGAGAGACAGAAAGAGGCAGAGAGAGAATGAGTATTGGTGTGCTAGGGCCTCCTGCCTCTGCAAACAAATTCCAAATGCATGTACCACTTCGTGCATCTGGCTTTATGTGGGTACTGGAAAATTAAACCCAGGCCATTAGGCTTTGCAAACAAGTACCTTTAATCACTGAACCATCTCTCCACCCCTAGAAAGATTTAAGAACTGGACACTTAGCCGGGCGTGGTGGCGCACACCTTTAATCCTGGCACTTGGGAGGTAGAGATAGGAGAATCACTGTGAGTTGAGACCAGCCTGGGACTACAGGCCGAGTGAGTTGGAGGTTAGCCTGGGCTAGAGTGAGACCTTCCCTTGAAAAAAACAAAAAAAGGCTTTTCCTCCTATATGATTCAGACCCACTCTCAAATCCTGCCAAAGATCAGAAGTTTTAAAAATCCAGAAACCAGCCAGGCGAGGTGGCGCACACCTTTAATCCCAGCACTTGGGAGGCAGAGGAAGGAGGATCGCCATGAGTTCGAGGCTACCCTGAGACTACAGAGTGAATTCCAGCTCAGCCTGAGCTAGAGTGAGACCCTATCTCAAAAAAAAAAAAAAAAAATCCAGAAACCAGCCAGGCATGGAAGCACACGCCTTTAATCCCAGCACTTGGGAGGTAGAGGTAAGAGGAGGATCATGAGTTCGAGGCCACCCTGAGACTACATAGCAATTTCCAGGTCAGCCGGAGCTAAAGTGAGACCCTACCTCGAAAAGCCAAAAAAAAAAAATTAAAAATCCAGAAACCTCCTGGGGCCCCTGTGCCCACAGGCGTTTGTTCCTTCCTGTCCCTAAGGTGATGTTTGCCTCCCTTCATCCTCCAAGTCTGCCCAGCCCAGGCTTCTAGGGAGGAAACGACACAATGGGCACAATGAAAGCACTATATCCAAGTGAGGGGTGCACGCAGCTCTGGGAAGGGCAGACTGCCTTGGATGAATCACAGGGCTCCCTGTGAGGAATGCCTGAGGGCAAGGCGGACATCTGCCTGTTATGAAGTCCACCAGGACCTAGGACGCTCCTGCCACTCAGCTGAGCTCAGGGTGCAGATACGTAGGAGCATTTTCAGTCGTTACGGGGGAGGCAGAAGCAGAGCTTCCGGAGCGGTGGCCCATTCCCTCCATGACAGGAAGGGCAGGGGCAAGCTATCATCCCCCTAAGACAGACAAGAAGACCAAGGCTTGCACCCCAGAAGGGCAGGGTTGTTAGAAAGGTCAGAGGCCTCAGCCAAGCTGTATAGTCCTCCCCAGAAGCAGCTTGTTTATTATGCACAGGGCTGTAAACCAGGCATTGCTCTGGGTGCCCTTCACTGGTACTCTGAGGTAGGTGGTGGTGCCCTATCTTACAGATGGGGAGACTGAGGCTGTCAGTAGTCCTGTGCTGGCTATTCATCCACACCAGCTGACCTCGTCCTGCATCCTCACTGGTGGGTGACTCGCCACCCAGAATGATCATCATGGAGGCATTCCCTGTGGCCAGTCAGTGGGTAGCATACCCATGCCTCAGCTGTCAATGTGACTTGAGAGTCACCTCCACAGGAAAATGGTCGCTGATGGCAAGAGCCTGGAAGGAGAGGGGCAGAACTTGAGCCCAACTGCTGGGCCGTCTGTGCACCCAACACCCCCCCACCGTGAAGGGTGCAGCAAGGTCTGGGTATCTGTCCACTCCTGTCTGGAGTGGTGCAGGGGCCTTACATTGCCCTCAACAAGGATGAACAGGTGAACAAACTGTCTCCTGACGGCTGGAGTGGGTCTTCAATAGAAACCCTCACAGAGGATGCATTTCACTGGCTCCTCCCTGCTGCTTATGCCAGGGGTCCTCGGGTACCCCATCACTGCCCCCTCCGCGCACTCACCTGGGCCTGATCCAGGCCAAATTCCTCCTGGAAGTCATGCACAGAGGCCGACTGGGGCTTCAGGCTCTTGCGCAAGTGGGAGCCACACGCCACGATGCGGTCATAGGCGCAGTCCGAGTTGCCCACGGTGGTGTCAGCGCTATCGGGGATGAGCCACTTAAAGACCTCACTGCTGCGCAGGCGGATGGATGCCCAGTCCTGGGCTCGAACATAGCTGCAGTCTGCGTTGAAGTCGCCCAGGAAGAGCAAGTCCTGTGGGCGTGTGGAACCGGTCTGAGCCATGCTCAGTGGCCCAGAGGCAGCTTGTGGGAGGAGGAGGAGGAGGAGGAGGAGGAGGAGGAAGAGCAGCAGCACTTACATCGGTGCCCCACTTGTCTATCACATCCAGGTACACGTCATAGAGCGCGTCGATCTCTGTCACAGCCTGGTGGGGTGCTGCGTGCAGCGGGATGAGCACCAGCTCCTGGGCGGCTGTGGGCAGAGGGAAGTGTAAAGGAGGGGTGTGGTCTACAAGGGGGTGGGCCTGAAAGGGGGTCAACACTCACCAGAGCTTGGTGCTGAGAACTTAACCACGAAAGGCTCCCGGCTGAAGGTATCTTCCGGGTCTGGATACTGGTACGTGTCCACAACAGACACTCTGTCTTTCCTGGGAGCAGAGGCCCGGGTGGACTGCAAAGCCAGCCACCTAGGCCCCACACATCCCCTCCCTGCTGCCCGCCCCTCACCTGTACACAAATAGATACATTTCCTTGTAGTGGTCCCGTCCCAGTGGCTTGCTGCTCACAAAGCTGTACTTGTGCTTGGACACGCTGCAGAGAGATGCACCCGACCCTGGGTTAAGGGGTTGCACCCTGTGATTGTGTCTGAAGGTCACAGTAAGAAACCCAGCCTGCCTCACCTGTTAACTTGCTCCATTAGTGCGGAAACTGCGCTCAGGTCTGGATCACGCACCTCCTGCACTAGCGTGATATCATAGCCAGCCAGGATCTGTGGGACGTATGGGCAGGTACATTGCAGCCACAGTCCCTGGAGCCCAGCTGCAACTCCACCCAGGAACTCAGTATTCGGACCGCACCTGTGCTATGATGCTGCCACAGGACGGGTCGGACACTTTGCTGTCACCAAAGCTCTGGATGTTGAAGGCTCCAATGCGCAGTGCTGAAGTCCCCACGGCCCCCAGGGCGCAGAGAGCAGCCATCAGGACCTGGGGCCAAACCATGGCAAAGCAGAAAGCCTGGGAGGGACAAACGCCAAAGTAACACAGAGACTGGATCACAGTCTGGCCGAGCAGGTCTGGCACCCATGTTCTCCCGAGGTAGGGTGCTGCGCTCTTGCCCATGGTGTTCTCCCTCTGAAAGAATGGAAGCTCAGCCCAGACCCAAGACTCACCTGGACAGTGGATGATGAAGGGTCAGAAGCTCAGGGATCCTGGGCCAGTGGGAGTTGGGGACCTATTTTGACCCAAGATGAAATGCAGGTCTATCTATCCTCTGAGTAACTCTGAGGTCAAAGCACCCACAGGTATTTGAGGCCCTGGTCCAGGGAGGGACTACACCGGGTCCCGCCCCCTTCCAATGGAGTAGATGATAGAATTCCTGGCACACATTTCTTTGAAACCCAGGAAGACAAGGGACAGGAAATAAGCAGAGCAGGCTCCAGAGAATCACCTAGAATCATGACAACACCCTCTGGCAACACCCTTCCCCCCCAAAAAAAACAGCAGACTGCATGAGAAGGGAAGCCACTTTTAGGACCAGCCTCACTCTTGTCTCCACCTCCCCATAAACTAGATGGCCCAGAATCTGACTCCTTAAGCACCATCCCCACAGGGAAACAGGCAGACAAATCAGGAAAGACCAGCCCTGTCCTAACCTGGCATCTCCTGCTGCTTTCATATCTATCCATCCCAAGGCACAAAGCTGAGGCTGATCAGCTGCATTCACGTCCTGGGTCTCTCCACTTGTCTCTCAACCCATGGCAGCCCCAGGGTTGGAGGCTGGGAAGCAGCACTTCCCACAACATGACAGGCTTGGGGAAGCTAGGGTCACAGCTCCAGCTGGGTAGGGCAGCATCAAGAGGCTGTCTATCAACATGCCAGACACCCACACGCCTTGACGCGCGCCACCAGGACTGGGACCAGGTGAGTCCAGAGGTTAGCCCGAGCAGGCAGGAGTGGCCAGGGACTGTGGCATCAACCCTGGAAGCTGCCTCTACCTCAACATCACAAACTGCAGGTTTTCGTGTTTTATTGTAAAGCCACAACAAAACAACAACAAAAAATCTACATATTCACACTTCCCATCTTCTTTGGAAAACAGAAATTTTGGGCTGTCTTCTGTACAGGCCAGGCACTCAGTGTCCTTGCCCTGCCCCAGCCCAGCTGGGACCCCACAGGCCTCCATGTTATACGATGACTGTCTGCACCTCCAGCTGGCCTTCAGGTGAGGCAATGACTAGCTCGCCTCCATGCTCAAGGATCTCTATGTCCTCAGATGACACCATTGTCACAGTGGCCTGTTCGGTACTGTTTGTGCCTGCACGGGCTGCCAGCACAGTGCCCTCGCTGATAGCTGAAGCCAATGTCATGGCCACCTGTTCTGTTAGGCTCTCAGGAGTGGCAATGGTGATGGTGTCGGCGGCAGCGGCCTCTGGGCCCAGCGCTGCCTCCTGGTCCATGGTCACGTTCTGCACAATGATCTGGTGCCCGGTACTGGCCTGGTGCACTATCTGCTGCACCACCTTCATGATGTGGCTGTCCACCTGCAGCGGGGACCAGAGCTCAGCCTAAAGGGGCTGCTCAGCAGCCAGGCGGGCCTCCCATCTCCCCCAGACCCTCACCTCTGTCTGGGTGCCTTCAATGATCTCTGTGGCTTCACTGGTCTCTGTGTCATCTGCAGTGGCCTAGACAGACAGTCAGAGGTCAACCCGGGCCAGCCCAGGTCCATCCTCACCCCGTTACCCCACACCCACCTCAATGATGTACTCTTGGGTGTCCGCCACCACAGAGGAGAACTCCACCAGCACAGTGTGGGGGTCTTCTGAAAGCACAGTGGCAGCCGTCGAGGGACTCTCCTCAGACACAAGCAGCTCCTCCACCTCCAGCAGGCAGCCCCCTGCTGACACAGGAGCTCAGTCAGGGCCGGGAGACCCCAGCCTTCACCCCCCCCCCCCGCCACTTGTGGCCCAGACCTTTGGTGCGCAGATGCCGGTTCAGTGTGCCGTGCTCGGCGAAGCCTCGGCCGCACTTGTAGCACTTGAAGGGCTTCTCGCCTGTATGGTGCCGCACGTGCCGCACCAGCGAGCCCTTCTCTCGGAAGCCTCGGCTGCAAAATTGGCACACGTGCGGCTTCTCCTCCAGGTGTGTCCGGAAGTGCACTTGCTGGGCATTCTGTGGAGACAGTCTGACCTCAGCCACGTGTCTCACCTACCTCTGGGTCTGAGTGAGGAAACAAGACTGGGCAGACAGGACTACAGGGAGGGGAGGGCAGGGGACGTGGGGCACAGCCAGCCCCCTTAGCTGGGGAGCAGAGGATGGGGTCAGGCACTAGGGTTCCAGGACCAAAAGCCTACCTTAGTCTTGTAGCGCTTGCCACACTGGGGACAAGGGAATGGCCTCTCATCTGAGTGGACGCGCCGGTGGCCACGCACATGGGCTATGGTCTTGTACAGCTTCCCGCAGTCGCCGCAGCGGAAGCGACGCTCGTGTACGTGCACTTCCTGGTGCTTCTTGAGCAGGTAGGCCTTGGGGAAGGCCTTGCCACACTGTGTGCAGGGGAACGGCCTCGGCCCTGGGGCCACGTGCAATGTCAGGCCAGGCCCACCACGAACAGCCCACCTGGTCCCCAGCTGCATGCCCACAGCCCACTCAGACCACTCCTAGGTCCCCCACTGCCATGGACCTACCCACCCTCCTGCCACTCACCTTCATGGCCTCTCTTATGGGCCTCAAGGGTAGCTGCTGTCGGAAAAGTCTCACTGCACTGAGAGCAAGGGTGGGTCCTGGGTACAGCGGAGGCCTCACTGGTCACCTGCTGGGAGACCACAGGCAGGCCTCCAGCACCCACTGCAGGATGTGCCCTGACAGCACCAAAGACAAGACTCAGCCACCCCCTCCCCGACCAGGGAAGGCGGTCAAGTGGGTAAGCAGGCACAGCTGAAAGCAATGCCACAGACACCTACTGTCTCCACCTGCTCCACCTCTAGCAGGGGCAGTTCTGGAGGTCTGTCTCCCAGGGCCTGGGGACTGGATTCAGAGGAAGGGCCTGGATCCAAGGCCCCTTCTTCCCCAGTGACCCGCTCGAGGACGATGCCAGAATTCTGCATGGCCTGATGCAGCAGGTTCTCCCGGCTGCCCTCACTGGAACAGGGAAGCTCCTCGGGGCCTGGTGGCTACATATGAGAGGCGGAGAGAGGACACTGGCCCTCCAGGCCAGCACAAGGCACCTGCCCTCAACCACCCAACATGGCAGACCCAGGACAGGCCCAGGGGCACCCGGGGACTGTTTACACTCACAGCTATTGTCAACTGCCTTTGCTTTCCCTAGGTGAAGCCCAGCCCCTCCCTGTCTCCATGGACCCCAGATCCCTCTCCCTCCTCCCGTCCCTGCTCTATGACGTGCCATTTCCTAAGGAGTTCTCTTTGCAACCAGATTAGTTCCCAGGGACAGGTTCAAGTCTGTACTGGTCCTGCTGGAGCCAGTGCCTAAACACAGCCCGGCACTGTGTGGGCAGAAGGCAGCCCAGCCCCTACCTCTGGAGCCAGAGCTTTCATGCCCAGGGGCAGCTCCTGCATCTGGACGTGGACTTCATGGATGACTGTGCCCTTAGCATCTGTCACCAGATGAATCACGGGTGACGTCTCCATGGGCTCACCTGTCACAGACGATGCTGTAACTGTCCCCACGGTGGAGGCACTGGACCCTTAAAGCAGAGCTGAGTGAGTGCTTGAAGAGCCCCCTACTGTGGTGCCTGGGCTGACAGCCAAGGGTCAGCAGCCCAGGAAGCCTCCCCACCATGCTGACCTGCGGCCAGGTGCTCTTTGCCCACAACTGCATCCTTGCTCATGCTGAAGCGGAGTTTTTCTGTGCACGGGGTGAGAGATTTGAGATGCCTGGTCAGGGCTCCTGACTCCCGGAAGCTCTTTCCACACTTGGCACACTTATAAGGGCGCTCATCTATTGAGAAAAAAGTCAGTCCCCGGTGGGGGACAATGACCTGTGGTGAGGGGAAGGTAGGCATGGAGTCCCATCTCTTTACCTAGGAGCCAGGAAAACAAGGGAGGGGTGGGGCCTGCAGAGCCAGCCCACAGGTTGCTGTGGGGTTCCAGCCCTCCCTCGGGCTCCTGTGTGCTCACCTGTGTGCCGCCGGTGGTGGCGGATAAGCGAGCCCTTGGTCCGGAAGGAGGCCCCGCAGAGCTTGCACTCATGGTCTTTGCGGCTGCTGTGGGTAACCATGTGGGCCTTGAGGATGCTACCCTGTGGGAGAGAGGTGGCAAGGCTCAGGGCACCCCAGGGGCAGCAGCAGGCAGGGGATGTGGCCAGCCCTTAGCCCCAGGACCTCACCGTTTTGAAGGTCTTGTGACACAGCATGCACACATAGCGACCTTCCTTGTTCACCAGCAGTTTAACCTGGGCCTGCTCACTCTCCCCAGCAAGCCCAAGCTCCTGATGGTTAGGGCTGCCCGGGGCTTCTGCCATCTCACCATCCCCTGGCTCTGCTTCAGCAGCCACAATGACCTCTTTGATATGTCCACTACCTGAGGAGACAGTGCAACATAGGCCTCAGACTTACCACAGGCCCTGTCCAAGAATCCCTGCAAGGTTGACCACTGGGGACCATGAAACTATCCAGACTGTCGCCCAGCCTTAGGGCATGGACCTGGTATCCAATCTGCGCTGAGGGAAGCCCATTCAGAAGGCCTAAGAGGCATCCTGACAGGGTGGGAATACCACTCCAGCTACTGAAGCTCAGGGCCCCCAGGCTGTGCCCAGCATGGAGACCCATCCTGAGCACATACACCTTATTCTCTAAAACAAGAGCACACTTGGATCCTGGCAACAGGGTACAGAAGCAGAGAGACAGTTAGTTGACAAGCCAGACTAACTCCCTACACCTTTCCTGCTCACTACCCCATTACCGACAATTAAAAAAAAAAAAGGAGATATGGGCTAGAGAGACGGCTTAGCAGTTAAGGCATTTGCCAGCAAAGCTAAAGGACCCCGGTTCAATTCTCCAGGACCCATAAGTCAGATGCACAAGGGGGTATATACATCTGGAGTTGGTTTGCAGTGGCTGGATGCCCTGGTGCACCCATTCTCTCCCTCCTACCTCTTTCTCGCTCTCAAATAAATAAAAAAAAATTTTAAAGAAGAGCCAGGCGTGGTGGCGCATGCCTTTAATCCCAGCACTTGGGAGGCAGAGGTAAGAGGATCACCGTGAGTTCAAGGCCAGCCTGAGACTACATAGTGAATTCCAGGTCAGCCTGGAATAGAGTAAGACCCTACCTCGAAAAACCAAAAAAAAAAAAAAAAAAAAGAAGATAGGCTGGGCATGGTGACACAGGCCTTTAATCCCAGCACTTGGGAAGCAGAGGTAGGAGGATCACCCCAAGTTCAAGGCCACCCTGAGACTCATAGTAAATTCCAGATCAGCCTAAGCTAGAGTGAGACCCTACCTCAGAAAAAAAAAAAAAGGAAAAAGGAGACAGTGCTGGGGTTGTCAGCTAGCTGGGCTATTGGTGGGTAGACAGAGCACTGCCCAGGACAGACTGAGAATACCAGGCTTGGGAGGGCATGATGGGATGGCCTGAGAAATGGAAGGCAGGTTTTTGCATTTCTCACAAATGCTAAGGAAATCTGACAATGTGAAAAGCTATGCTGTAAACACACTTCATATTTTCTGCTCATAAAAGTGATGAGTGGGAACTATAGCTGTGAATCCACTTCTTAGAAACCATCTCCATTCTGGCTGGCGTCTTGTTTTGACAGGCCATTCTCTCAAAACAGAATGAAAGCATCATGACTCAGAAACAATTAAGGGCATCTCTCGCCCAGGCCCTAGCTCAATACCCCAGAAGGATCTTCCCGGAGGACAGACAGCTGACAAAGAAGGACACGAATACATCAGCCCCAAAGGAAATGTGTTTGTGACTAGGACAGAGGCAGCAGGGCCTACAGGGATGCCCAACCCCTCCAAGCAGCCCCTGCTGACAAAGCCTTGCCCCTGAGAGGGTGCAGCCCAGCACTGCCCACCACCCTCTCTGCCTTTTTTTCACCCAGGGCCAGCAGGAATGCTGGTGGCCCATGGATCCAGCCCAGCCAGGAAGCCTGCCAAGAGTAGAGACAGAGCAGAGGGAGCCCGGCGAGAGCCCCTGAACTACAGGCAGGGACTGCTGCGCTAAGCAAAGGCTTGGCACCAGTGGAGGTCAAGTGGGTGGGAAGAGGCCTGGCTGGCAGAACCTGGATACACACCTGAACCCAGGGAACTTGTTTCCCAAATACCACCGCCCACCCCAGAAACCAAAGTATGCACAGGAAAAGAACAGGACCACACCCCCACGTGGACATTCCTGAACCTGAGCAAGAGCAGGTGAGAGACTCCACTGCAGGAACAATAGGGAGGGTGGTGAAGACCAGGACAGGTGTCCCAGCATCCTCCCTCAGCAGGGTGACCTGCTCAGAGGCTCCCCTCAGCTCCGCCCTCTTCCTGCCCCAGCTGAAATCCACAACTTTCCAGGGCCAAGTTCTACCTATTGCCCCACTCCACCTCATGTCTAGCTGCCCATTCTTCCACCTGCCTTGGCCCCTGTCCAGCAATGATCATTTCCTTCCTAACTCCCACCACACTGGGTCCAACCCTGTTGCCATCCCCTGGCATCTGCATAACCAGCCACTCAGCCCCACCTTGGAATCAGTCCCTGGCTCCCTCCATCTGCTCAGGCCCAGGGTGCCCTTTGAATGGCCCCCTGTACATTCAGCAGTCTTTAATTAATGTGCATTTCACCTAAGCCAGACCTTTCAATATCCCATCTCCCACTGCACAGAAGTAATAAGACACTTAATTTTCAAAACAGTCATCAAAGAGGTTTGGCATTGTATGCTCATAAAAGCCGGGTGAGAATCAGGACAGGAATCCTCGTGCCAACGTAAGCAAGTACTGGGGAGTGGAGGCCAAGGTCAAGCAACAGCAGCAGGGCACTTGGGCCCCTCTACACTGCCCCTCCAAAGACAATTGCTGGAGCAAGAGGGACATGTAGAGATCTACCAGAGGGTGCTGACTGGGGGCAGGAGGCAGGAACGAGAGGGGGTCAGAGCGGTGGAGAGGATGCGCGGAGGACCAGCACAGGGATGACCTGGGGGAGCACACACGAGACAGACAGCTCGTGGCCCACGCTGCAAGTGTCCCAGGGCAGTGAGAAATGTCCTGGCTCCCTTTCCTGCCAGAGTCCAGTGACTGCTGTCCCTTCCTATAGGACCTTTCCAGGGGAGGGTTCACACGTAGCTCCGTTTGCGGCCAGGCCTTGTTCTGTGGAGAGCGGAGGGTGTGGGCAGCAGAGACCCCCCCCCCAGCCCTGACTATAGGTTGCCATCAGACCAGTGATTTCTCTGAGCTAACAGCCACCTGTGGACAGCAGGCTTACCAACAAGGTCCGGAGCATGGCTGATGTCTGCTGCCAGAGAGGCAGCTTCCACCACAATGTGGGCCACAGTGATGGGCTCCTCTGGGCCTGCCTCCACTGCCGTGGGCACCACCTACAGATGGGGTTGGAAGGCAAAGAGGACACATCAGTGGTGACGAGAATTTCAAGAGAAGAGCCTGAGTCCTCTCAGTGCCATGGTATGGAAGGATTTGGGGTGCACAAGCCAAGTCCATGTCCCACAGGATGGCTGTGGAAGGGACTCACTTCACCCCACCACCGAAGGACCATGACTCTGAGTCCAACTCCCAGTCTGGTCCCAGGGTGGGGGTCAGCCCCATCACTAACACCTCTGGTCCCCGGAGCCTGGACCCAGAGCACTGCAGGGAGGGACTACTAACGGTGGGAAGTGAGGCTGACCGCAGGAGTCAAGGCGGTGGTCAGAGGGGAGCCCCAGCGAGGAGGGAGCAGAGAACATAGGGTCACAGAGAGCCAAACCAGTTGCAATCTCATACAGACCACTCCCCACTGGTGGCCTGAAGCCACTGACGACTCCTTGAGCCTCCCTTCTCTCTCTCTCTCTTTTTTTCTTTTCTGTTTTTGGTTTTTCGAGGTAAGGTCTCCTCTGGCCCAGGCTGACCTGGAATTAACCATGTAGTCTCAGGGTGGCCTTGAACTCACGGCGATCCTCCGACCTCTCCCTCCCAAGTGCTGGGATTTAAAGGCATGCGCCACCACGCCCGGCTCCCTTCTCTTTTGGGGTGACAGTACTAGAGATTAAACAGGGCTTCATGCATGCTAGGCAAGCACTCTACTACTCAGCTGTATTCTCAGGCCTCTTATTATTTTTTATTTTGAGACTAAGTTGTTCAGGCTGGACTTAAACTCACACTTTAGCCCATGCTGGCCTTGAACTTGCAATTCTCCTGCCTCAGCCTCCTCCGTAACTGGGATTACAGGTTTGTACTACCAGGCCTACCTCGCCTGAGCCTCCCTTCTTTTTTGTGGGGTGGGGTGGGGTGGGAGGATTTCTTGAGATAGTCTCGCTCTAGTCCAGGCTGACATGGAATTCACTAAGTAGTTTCAGTGTGGTCTTAAATTGCAGTGATCCTCCTACCTCTTGCCTCCCAAGTGCTAGGATTAAAGGCATGCACCACCACACCTGGCTCTTTTTGTATTTTCCCCTCCCTTCTTAATTCCCAGAAGTAGGAAGATCTCTATGAGGTCCAGGCCAGCCTGGAATTATACAATGAGATCCAAGTCAGTATGGGCTAGAAGAGTGAGACCCTACCTCCAAAAAACAAGAACAAGGGCTGGAGAGATGGCTTAGTGGTTAAGGCGCCTGCCTGCTAAGCCTAAGAACGCTGGTTCCAATCTCCAGGTCCCACGTTTAGCCAGATGCAGTGATGCAAGGGCGCAATGCCATACTTGCCCACAAGGGGGTGCACACATCTGGATTTCGTTCACAGCAGCTGAGAGACTGCTGGCGCGCCCATCTCTGTCTCCCTCTCTGTCTCCGTCTCTGTGTCTCTCTCCAAAAATAAATAAAATAATAAAAAAAAATAAAAAAATAAAAAGAACAAAAAAAGGCAGTTAGGCCGGGCGTGGTGGCGCACCCCTTTAATCCCAGCACTCAGGAGGCAGAGGTAGGAGGATCACTGTGAGTTCAAAGCCACCCTGAGACTGCATAGTGAATTTCAGGTCAGCCTGAGCTAGAGTGAGACCCTACCTCGGAAAACCAAAAAAAAAAAAAAAAAAAAAGGCAGTCAGGCATGGGATTGCACACCTTTAATACCAGCACTGGGGAGACAGAGGTAGAAGGATTTCTGTGAGTTTGAGGGCACCCTGGGACTACATAGTGAATTCCAGGTCAGCCTGGGCTAGAACAAGACTCTACCTCAAAAAATCAAACCTAAAAAAACAATTAGGCCGGGCGTGGTGGCGCACGCCTTTAATCCCAGCACTCGGGAGGCAGAGGTAGGATCGCCGAGAGTTCGAGGCCACCCTGAGACTACATAGTTAATTCCAGGTTAGCCTGGACCAGAGTGAGACCCTACCTTGCAAAAAAAAAAAAAAAAAAAACAATTAGGAGCTGAAGAGATAGCTTAGCAGTTAAGATGCCTGCGAAGCCTAAGGCCCCAGGTTTGATTCCCCAGTACCCACGTAAGCCAGATGCACAAGGTGGCACATATTTCTGGAGCTCCTTTGCAGTGGCTGAAGACCCTTGAGTGCCCATTCTCTCTCTCTGCCTCTTCTTCTCTTTCTCTTACTGTCTTCCAAATAAATAAGTAATTAAAATATTAAAAAACAGCTGGGCTTGGTGGTGCATGCCTTTAATCCCAGCACTCGGGGAGGCAGAGGTAGGAGGGTCACTGTGAGTTCAAGGCCACCCTGAGACTACATAGTGAATTCCAGGTCAGCCTGGACCAGAGTGAGACCTTACCTTGAAAAACCAACCAAACAAACAAACAAAAAAACAAATACATAAAGCTGAGCTAAGAGACCCTCAGACCCAAGAAAGGAGGGGCCCCAGTTCCCATCACTACAGGCTGCTAAATGTGAAGCACCCAGGCCATCTAGGGAACCCCAGAGTATCAGCAGACTCCTAGTGGCCCAGTATGGTCCTCCTTCACCCATAGCTAGATGTCTGCCTCCTGATGTCCACATGTCATGAGGACTCAGCAACAATGGTTGTTGTGGGTGCCCTTCCTCCACCTGACAAGTGAGCTCATCCAAAGGAGCACATATGGTGACAGTAGACAGGGGCTCACCTCCTGGCCCAGCACTGCAGTAGCAGCAGGGGTGGTGGGCAGAGCCTCTTGTGGGGTCCGCTGGCAGGCCTTCTGAATCTTGTGCTGAACGAAGTCCTCCAAGGAAGTGAACTCCGCCTGGCAGCGGCCACATCTGTGCACATCATCTTCATCTGCAATAAGCCTGCTGTCGGGAGGTCTGGGGGAACCAGGGTCCCATCAGCTTCCCTTCCAGCCCCAGATAAGACACACCCAAGGACATTACCATTACCGGAGCTCTTGCCCCAGCACTCTCAGAGGCTGCTGAGAACATGTTGGGGGGTATCCAGAGCTAGGGAACCCCAGAATATGGCCCCCATCTTTTGGACGCCTGGAGAAGCAAAGCCCACCCCAGGGAGACCAGCAGTGGGTGACCTTGAGCACATATTTATCCTGCAATATCCAAAGCCCCCATTCCAATGATGGGGTGAGCCACAGAAGGCACTCAGATGCAGAGGGACTCATCCAAGCCAGTCTGGAGAAAGTAGAGGACCAGTATTTTAATTTTTTAAATTAATTTATTTATTTAAGCCGGGCATGGTGGTGCACGCCTTTAATCCCAGCACTCGGGAGGCAGAGGTAGGAGGATCGCCGAGAGTTCGAGGCCACCCTGAGACTACATAGTTAATTCCAGGTCAGCCTGGACCAGAGTGAGACCCTACCTCGCCAAAAAAAAAAAAAAAAATTATTTATTTATTTGCTAGCAAAGAGAGACAGAGAGAAGAGGGATATAGAGAGAATATGCACACCAAGGCATCTAGCCACTGAAAACGAACTCCAGATGCATGTACCACCTTCTGCATCTGGTTTTATGTGGGTACTGGAGAATTGAACCTGGGTCGTCAGGTTCCACAGACAAACACCTAAACCACTGAGCCATCTCTCTAGCCCAAGGACCAGAATTTTAGACACTGGGGAGGCTAGGGATGCAACTCAGTGGTGGAACACTTGCCTAGCATGCCCAAGACCCCTGGGTTTGATCCTCAGCATCACACTCTCACAGGCACACAGAAAGACTGCTGGGGATCAAATGGGGTTGCATGTGCCCTCGGGCCCCTCAATGACCATCCCTAAGGTGTTTCCTCAGCTGTAAAGGTAAAGCTAGCTGACTGGGCACACCTATCAAGGGCACTACAGGGGCTTCCTAGGCTGATGTCCACCTCTGACCAATCGTGTTTTTGTTTGTTTGTTTTTGTTTTTCGTGGTAAGCATCTCACCCAGGCTGACCTGGAATTCACTATGTAGCCTCAGGGTGGCCTTGAACTCATAGTAATCCTCCTACTTCTGCCTCCTGAGTGCTGGGATTAAAGGTGTGCGTCACCACGCCCAGCTCAATCCTTTTAATTTTTATTTATTTATTTTTAACATATTCTACTTATCTGAGAGAAAGAGGCAGAGAGAGAGAGAATGGGCACACCAGGGCCTCTAGCCACTGCAAAGAAACTCCAGATGCATGCGCCCCCTTGTGCAACTGGCTTACGTGGGTGTTGGGGAATTGAACTGGGATCCTTTGGTTTTGCAGGCAAACGCCTTAACCACTAAGCCATCTCTCCAGCCCTATTTTTATTTATTTATTCATTTGAGAGAGAAAGAGGCAGAGAGAGAGAGAATGGATGCTCCAGGGCTTACAGCCACTGTGCAAACGAACTCCAGACCTCTGGACCACTGTACCTGGGTTCTTCACTATCACCGTCCCAGGACCTGCAGGAGACGCTTCCGTACTGTGTGATGGCCATGGAGAACATCACCAAATTGTGCCAGCACTCTGAGGAAACAGATGACTCCTTCCATCCTGAACAAGTGACCTGCCACCTAGCCGAACCTAAGGATCTATCTAGATGTCCAGCCCGGTAAAAGACTATGAGGGGGCTGGGAAAATGGCTCAAAGGTTAAAGGCACTTGCTAGCAAAGCCTTCCAGCTCGGATTCAATTCCCCAGCACCCACATTAAAAAAAACAGATGCAGGGCTGCAGAGATGGCTTAGTGGTTAAGGAGCTTGCCAAAGGACCCAGGTTCAATTTCCCCAGGACCCATGTAAGCCAGATGTACAAGGTGGCACATGCATCTGGAGTTCATTTGCAGTGCACCCATACTCTCTCTCTCAAATAATTAAAAAAAAAAAAAAAAACAGCTGGGCATGGTGGTGCACACCTTTAATCCCAGCACTCGTGAGGCAGAGGTAAGAGGATCGCCGTGAGTTCAAAGCCACCCTAAGACTACATAGTGAGCCAGGCGTGGTGGCGCACGCCTTTAATCCCAGCACTCGGGAGGCAAAGGTAGGAGGATCACTGTGAGTTCAAGGCCACCCTGAGACTACAGAGTGAATTCCAGGTCAGCCTGAGCCAGAGTGAGACCCTACCTCGAAAAACCAAAAAAAAAAAAAAAAAAAAAAGACTACATAGTGAACTCCACATCAGCCTGAGCTAGAGTGAAACCCTACCTTGAAAAAACAAAAAAATAATAAAATAAAACTTAAAAAAAAAAAAACAGGGCTGGAGAGATGGCTTCGTGGTTAAGGCACTTGCTTGCAAAGCCTGAGGACCCAAGTTCAATTCCCCAGTACCCATGTAAGAAAGATGCACAAGCTGGCACATACATCTGGAGTTCATTTGCAGTGGCCAGAGGCCCTGGCGTGCCCATTCTCTCTCTCTCTCTCTCTTTTGCAAATAGGCAAATAAAATGTTTAAAAGAAAAAAACAGATGCCAAGTAGCACATGGGTCCGGCACAGGCAAGAGACCCGGAACACTCATACACACACACACACATGCATGCATGTGCAGAAATAGATATAAATAAAATTTTTTAAAGGTCTGTCAGTTCCCATCAACTCACACTCAGTCTCATATACAGGTCAAACCTGGAGGAGCCATGTCAGTGACAAATTAATGACAAATAAAAGGCCAAAACCAAGCTATGACTCACTCACAGGCCACCTCACAGAGGGCTGGCAGTCCTCTCTATATGGCTCACAGCCCTGAGGTTGCCCACCACCCTCTCATCCTCCCACCCAACTCACTTACAGTCTGACTCTCTGACTCAGCAGCAAGGTATTGCTACTGAAAGGGCCCCTGACTCAGAAAAGGGAACACTCAATCCCTAAAGGGAACCTTATCAGATTGGTACTGCCCCTCTCCAAGGGAAAAAACAAACTTGCACTGACACCATGAATCCAGTGGGGACAAAACTTCAATATCAAGCCGGGTGTGGTGGCGCACGCCTTTAATCCCAGCACTCGGGAGGCAGAGGTAGGAGGATCGCCAAGAGTTCGAGGCCACCCTGAGACTACATAGTTAATTCCAGGTCAGTCTGGACCAGAGTGAGACCCTATCTCGCAAAACCAAAAAAAAAAAAAAAACAACTTCAATATCATGGGCTGGAGCGATGACTTAGCGGTTAAGGCGCATGCCTGCAAAGCCTAAGGAGCCCAGTTCGATTCTCCAGGTCCTACCTAAGCCAGATGCACAAGGGGGCGCTCGTGTCTGGAGTTCATTTAAAGTGACTACAGGCCCTGGCGCACCCATTCTCACTCTCCCTCTGTCTCTAATAAATAAACAAATTAATTAAATAAATAAATATTACTAGCTAACCTACTTCCTGTCTTATCCAATCTACAACTTCGTGGGACGAGCTAAGAGCAGAGACCTAAGCCACCTCCAAAAACTATCAGTAGGGAGCTGGAGAGATGGCTTAGCAAAGCCTAAGGACCCAGGTTCAATTCCCCAGTGCCCATGTTAGCTAGCCAGATGCACAGGTGGCACATGTGTCTGGAATTCCTTTGCAGTGGCTAGAGGCCTGGCGGGCCCATTCTTTCTAACAAATAATATAAAGTCGGTAGGACGATCCTAGCCTGGGCTAGAGCAAAACTCCCATGGGGGGGGGGGTAAGCTATCAGATAAGGAACTCCTAGCGTGTGTGAGCACTGTCCTCGGCACATTCAATGGTGCTGTCAATTCTTCCCATCCTTATACGAGACAGCAGAACCCTGAAAATTAGATGGCTGGATGGAGTAGCTGCAGCCTCGGGTCCATGGTCTTTATGAGAATGAAAAGTAACAACAGCGTTCCTCCCTCAAGGCCGCTCCCCTGGGTAAGGGGCAGACCTAGCCCCGCCCCGGGGCGCAGGCAGGTCCGGGGTCCGGGGGGCCCACGGGAGAAGGAAGGAAGGCCGCGGTGCGAGCAGCGTGCACGGGCTCGTAGGCGGACGCTCGCGACCCCGGGAGCGGGCCGGCAGCGGGACCGTGCGCCGCAGCCGGACTTCCCGCCAGCCGGGACCGAACCGCCCCGCATCCCGACCGCGCTGGGCTCCTCTAGCCCCGTTACCTTCCTCGTTGAAGGGCGCCGGGAGGCCGAGGAAGCCGCCGGGGGCCAAGGCAGCCGCCGCCGCCGCGACCCCGCCCTCGCCCGCTTCATGCCCGGCTTCGGTCCGGGCTTCTGCCGTAAGAGCGGCCGTCACCCGCACTGCCATCGCGCCCTCCATGTCGCAACGCGCCGCAGGAAGATGGCGGATTTACGACCGTGTCGTCATAACAACAGGCCGCCCTGAGGCCTGCGTGAAGGAACGGCGAGGGGCGGGGCCGGGCAGAGTTTGACGGACAAGCGGAAGAGGAACCTGGGAGGTGTGGCCTAGAGCCGCAGGGGAGGGGCGTGGTTACTGTGGAGTAGATTGACAGGCTGGTCTTGACCTCCCGAGGAATGGAGAAGACACCAGCGCACGGGGCTGGAGAGATGGCTTAGCAGTTAAGGCGCTTGCCTTTGAAGCCTAAGAACCCAGGTTCGACTCCACATAAGTTAGATAAATACATCTCTCTAAGAGACCAGCGCACTTTCGTGAGGTCGCCCAGAGCCCTAGGCATGACTAGGGATGTGATGCTCAAAGGTTGCCTCAACCAGAACCGCAACTCCACAAGGCCCGCCCCCCCCCCTTAGAGTGTTAGCACCCGCCTAATGATTACCCTTTGGTCGTGAGAAAAGAACCCCAGTCGGAGATAGCTCATGTGTAGCTTTGCAAAACCTTTATTTTCCTATATTGTTTTATTGTGATAAATACACCTTGACATTGTAATATGACATTGTAATACACTGACCATGGTGAGCCACTGATCATTGCTATCTAGTTTCAGAACTGTGTGTTTTGTTATTGTTTTTGAGACAGGTTCTCAATTTGTAGCCCAGGGTCAGTGCTTCAGCGCTGGAATTACACTTGGCTTAGTTCCAGAATATTTTCATCATCCCAAAAAGAAACCTGTCCTGGGGATGTAGCTCAGTTGCTACAGAGCTTTCCTGACGTGCATGAAGCCCTGGGTTTGGTCCCAGCACTACATTAAGACCAGACATGGGGACTGGAAAGATGGCTCAGCAGTTAAAGGCACAAGGTGGCGCATGCACCTGAGAGGTGTGGCCTAGAAATACTTTAAACAAAAACATGCAGGCCGGCCCTGGTGGTGCACGCCTTTAATCCCAGCACTCGGGAGGCAGAGGTAGGAGGATCGCCGTGAGTTCGAGGCCACCCCAAGACTACATAGGGAATTCCAGGTCAGCCTGGGCCAGAGTGAGACCCTACCTCAAAAAAACAAACAAAAAACGGCTGGAGAGATGGCTTGGTAGTTAAGGGGTACTTGCCTGTGAAGCCTAAGGATTCATGTTTGACTCTCCAGATGCCACATAAGTCAGACGTACAGTGACGCAAGGTCGCACATGCTCACAAGGGAGCACACGTCTAGAGTTCAGTTGCAGTGGCTGGAGGCCCTGGTGCACCAATTCTCTCTCTCTTACACTCCTGCATTAAAAAAAAAAGGGCAGGGGGCTGGAGAGATGGCTTAGGGGTTAAGGCGCCTGCATCCTAAGCCTAAGAACACTGGTTCCAATCTCCAGCGGTTCCAATCTCCAGGTCCCACGTTTAGCCAGATGCAAAGTGATGCAAGGGCGCAATGCCACACTTGACCACAAGGGCGCACACATCTGGATTTCGTTCACAGCAGCTGAGAGACTGATGGTGCGGCCATCTTGGTGCGGCCATCTCTGTCTTCCTCTCTCTCTCTCTCTCTCTCTCTTTCTGTGTCTCCAAAAATAAAAATAAAAAATAAAAAGTTTTTTTTAAAAAGGGCAGGGCTGAAGAGACTGCTTAGTGGTTAAGGCGCTTGCCTGCAAAGCCTAAAAATCCAGGTTCAAAGCTGGGCGTGGTGGTGCACGCCTTTAATCCCAACATTTGGGAGGCAGAGGTAGGAGGATCACTGTGAGGCCACCCTGAGACTACATAATGAATTTCAGGTTTAGCCTGAACTAGAGTGAAACCCTAAATTGAAAACCAATAAAAAGCCGGGTGTGGTGGGGCACGCCTTTAATCCCAGCATTTGGGAGGCAAAGGTAGGAGGATTGTCATGAGTTTGAGGCCACCCTGAGATTACATAGTGAATTCCAGGTCAGCCTGGACTACAGTGAGACCCTACCTTGAAAAAACTGAAAAATGAAAAAAACAAACAAACAACAAAAAAGAATCCTGGTTAAATTCTCCAGGTCTCACATAAGCCACACGCACAATGTGGTGCACACATCTGAAGTTCATTTGCAGTGACTAGAGGCCCTGGTGTGCCCATTTTTTCCCACTCTCTCTCTCTCTGTCTCTCTCTGTCTCAAATAAATAAATAATTTTTTTTTTTTTGGAGACAGAGAGAGAGGGCGAGGGAGACAGATAGAGAATGGGCACGCCAGCAGCCTCTCAGCTGCTGTGAATGAACTCCAGATGCCTGCGACCCCTTATGGGCAAGTGCAGCATTGCGCCCTTGTGTCACTGCATCTGGCTAAACGTGTGACCTGGAGATTGGAACCAGCATTCTTAGACTTAGTAGGCAGGTGCCTAATCAGCTAAAACATCTCTCCAGCCCATAAATAATTTTTTTAAGTTTTTTATTTTTTAGAGACACAGAGAGAGACAGACAGAGAGGGAGAGGAAGACAGAAATGGGCGCGCCAGCAGTCTTTCAGCTGCTGTGAACGAAAATCCAGATGTGTGCGCCCTCTTGTGGGCAAGTGCGGCATTGCGCCCTTGCGTCACTTTGCATCTGGCTAAACGTGGGACCTGGAGATTGGAACCGCTGGAGATTGGAACCAGCGTTCTTAGGCTTAGGAGGCAGGCACCTTAACCACTAAGCCATCTCTCCAGCCCCATAAATAATTTTTTAAAAAGGCAATTTTTCAAGATAGGTTCTGTCTAGTTCAAGCTGACCTGGAATTCCCTATGTAGTCTTGGGGTGGCCTCGAACTCATGGTGATCCTCCTACCTCTGCCTCTTGAGTGCTGGGATTAAAGGCGTGCACCACCATGCACAGCTTTACAATTTCCTTTTAATAGCATATATTAATTATACATAATAAATTTCATTATGACCTTTTCATACATGTATATGATGCATTTTTTAAATTTTTTAAATTTTTGGTTTTTTGAGGTAGGGTCTCACTCTACCCCAGGATGACCTGGAATTCACTCTGGAGTCTCAGGGTGGTCTCAAATTTATAGCGATCCTCCTACCTCTGCCTCCCAAACGCTGGGATTAAAGGCGTGCGCCACCGGCTATATGATGTATTTTGAGCAGTTTTACACTTCCCTATTACCTTTTTTGTCCCCTTCTGATCCTGGTTTTAAAAAATAATTTTGGAGCCGGGCGTGGTGGCGCACGCCTTTAATCCCAGCACTCGGGAGGCAGAGGTAGGAGGATTGCCGAGAGTTCGAGGCCACCCTGAGACTACGTAGTTAATTCCAGGTCAGCCTGGGCCAGAGAGAGACCCTACCTCGAAAACCCAAAAAATAAATAAATAAATAAATAAAATAATTTTGGGGCTGGAGGGATGGCTTAGTGGTTAAGGCATTTGCCTGCAAAACCAAAAGACCCAGGTTCGATTCCCCAGGACCCACGTTAGCCAGATGCACAAGGTGGTGCATGCATCTGGAGTTCATTTGCAGTGGCTGGAGTGCCCATTTGCTCTCTCTCTCTCTTTCAAATAAATAAATAAATAAAAATATTTAAAAAATAATAATAATTTTGTTGTTTTCTTGAGACAGTGTCACACTCAAGCCCAGGCTCACCTGGAACTCACTCAGTAGTCCAAGGCTGGTGATCCTCCTACCTCAATCTCCCCTCCCCGAGTACTGGGATTAAAGGTGTGTACCACCACACCCAGCTAGAAAATTGTTTTTGAAGATATAACCATAAATAAATACAGGGCTGGAGAGATGGTTTAGCAGTTAAGGCCCTTGCCTGGGAAGTCTAAGGACCCAGGTTCGATTCTCCAGGTCCCACGTAAGCCAGGTGCACATGGTGGTGCATGCGCCTGGAGTTTGTCTGCAGTGGCTAGAGGCCCTGGCATGCCCATTCTCTCTCTCTCTGCCCCTCTCTTCCTGTCTCTAATAAATAAATAAATAAATAAATAAACAAACAAACACAAATATAAAAATAAAGATTTTGGAGAAGAAAAGGCTGAAGCACAGAGTTGTCAGGACACTTGTCTCAGGGCTAGACCCAATACTCTAACTGAGCAAGGAATTCACAGGGCTTGCTCTGACAGCTCAGTAATTTCCTATATCCAGCTGGATGCTGGTAACTGGTTGAATGACTCCAACCCCTCCAGTAAGTGCAGTCTCCGGGGGAGATGGCACACAGACATGGCCCAGAAGAGCAGTATGTCCCTCAGCAGGTTGTCTCCATGCTGTGCAGCTGCTGGAAGCACCATGACCTTTGACTTGGCAGGAGTGTGGATGGATAAAAAGCAAGTGGAGGGCTGGAGAGATGGCTTAGCAGTTAAGGCACATGCCTGCGAAGCCTAAGGACCCTGGTTCGATTCTCCAGGTCCCACGTAAGCCAGATGCATATGGTGTCGCATGCATCTGGAATTTGGTTGCAGTGGTTAGAAGCCCTGGCATGCCCATTCTCACTCTCTCTCACTCCCTTTCTCTAACAAATAAATACATAAATAATAAATAAATAAATAAAAATAAAATCTTAAAAAAAAAAAAAAAAGCAAGTGGAGTCATCAGCATTCAGGCGATCACTTCTGCAGGTGAGTCACTCCCAAGTGCCAGACTTTAGCATGGAGAATGGCTATGGGTGTTTCAGAAGGATCCTTCCGACTGCCACCTGGAAGGATCTCAGGTGTCAAAGCAGGAAGGGAGCTCAAGGTGTGGGGATACAGGACAGATGGACGTCTCTGAGAGGTGAATGGAAGATTAATCAGGATGGGGAATTTTGAGCACAAGGTGCTGGGAGGATTCCAGGGAGAAGATACGTCAAGAGTCCTGGAACACTCTCTTGAGGATGTGTGAAGAGGAACAGAAAGACGAGCATCCAGCAGGAGAGAAGGATGTCAACACAGAGGACAAGCAGGGTGTATCCCAGCACTTGGGAGACAGAGGCAGGAGGATCACCACAACTGCAAGGCTACACAGTGAGATCTTGACCAGTCTGGAAGTGGTTGCTGAGAAGATGGCTCAGCAGTTAAAGATTTCAAAGCCTACCAGCCTGGATTCAACGACCTCTATAAAGCAGGACAGGCATTTTTGCAGCAGCAGCAGCAGCAAGTGACTCTGGCATGCACATACACACACATAAATAAATAATAAATATATATAAAAATAAGACCAAGCCGGGTGTGGTGGCACACACCTTTAATCCCAGCACTTGAGAGGCAGAGGTAGGAGGACTGCTGAGTTCGAGGCCACCCTGAGACTCCACAGTGAATTCCAGGTCAGCCTGGGCTAGAGTGAGACCCTACCTCAAAAAAACAAAAATAAATAAATTAATTAATTAAAAACAAAAGGCTGGGCTAGACAGGCTGCTCAGTGGTTAAGGCATGTGCCTGTAAAGCCTAACAACCTGGGTTAGATTCTCCAGTACCCACGTGAAGCCAGATGCACAAAAGAGGCACATGCGTCTGGAATTCGTTTGCAGCGCCTGGAGGCATTGGTGTGCCCATTCTCCCTGTCTCTCTCTCTCTCCCTCTGCCTGAAAATAAATAAATAAATAAATAAATATATATATATATATATATATATATATATATATTTTTTTTTTTTTAAGGGGGGTGCCTAGCCGGGGCCTTTAATCCCAGCACTCGGGAGGCAGAGGTAGGAGGATCGCCGTGAGTTCAAGGCCACCCTAAGAATACAGAGTGAATTCCAGGTCAGCCTGAGCTAGAGCGAGACCCTACCTGGAAAAAAAAAAAGAAAGAAATTAAAAAAAAAAAAAGTCAACAGTTGAGGATGATGATAGCGACCAACTGCTGAGCGCAGCTGTTCTAGGCAATGTCCCCTCGAATCCCGGTCCGACTTCCTTGCAGGGACTGGTTCAGGAGAACGCCAAGGTACGGCAAAAGTGTTTTTGCCAACAAGTGGAGGCGAGCATCCATTGGGAAAAGGGGGGGGGGTTCCCAGGCCCGGAAAGTGCACGGTTCACGCATTGACCCCGTCCACCGAGCGTGTCCAGGACAAGAAGTGGTCACGCAACGTTGCGGGCGTGACCCGGGCACAGCGCCCGCCGCTGCCCCTCCCTCCGCGCGCCTACTAGCCCCGCCCGCAAGACCGCGAGAGGAGCCGGCCAATCAGCAGCCTACCTGGCCCGCGGTCCCTTGACCGAGAGCCTCCGTCACCTAAGCTGACCACCCGCTTCCAATGGGCAGGCTGCCTCGCGACCGCCAATAAACAGCAGCTTCACGACCTGCGCCTTTCTGGGCCCGCAGCGTTTCAGCGGAGCGGGCGCTCGACTCCGATGCCGGTTGGCGCCCTGCCAGCCAATCGTTGGCGTGCCCAGACCGTCCGGCCAATGGCTGTCCGTCTTGCAGCACCGAGCGCTCAACGGTTGGCGCCGAGTTCTCGCAGCCTCCGAGAGACGGAGTTGGATTGGTGCACTGAGCGACCAATACGAGGCTCGCTCCAGGCGCGGAGCCAATGAGCGTGCCGGGGGCGGAGCCGGTGCCAGGGCGGGCGGCTGTGAGGAGCGGCCGGTGGCGGAGGCGGACGCGGCGGCCGGTGGCGGAGACGACGGCGGTCAGCGGGCTGCCATGGCGTCGGCGGAGGCCGGCGGCGACGATGCCCGTTGCGTACAGCTGAACGCCGAGCGGGCCCAGGCGCTGTTGGCCGACGTGGACACGCTGCTGTTCGACTGCGACGGCGTGCTGTGGCGCGGCGAGACGGCCGTGCCCGGTGCGCCCGAGGCCCTGCGGGCGCTGCGAGCTCACGGCAAGCGCTTGGGCTTCATCACCAACAACAGCAGCAAGACGCGCGAGGCCTACGCCGAGAAGCTGCGGCGTCTGGGTTTCGGTGGTCCGGCGGGCCCCGGCGCGGGCCTCGAGGTCTTCGGCACGGCCTACTGTACGGCGCTCTACCTGCGCCGGCGCTTAGCCGACGTGCCGGCCCCCAAGGCCTACGTGCTGGGCAGCCCGGCCCTGGCCGCCGAGCTGGAGGCCGTGGGCATCGTCAGCGTGGGCGTGGGGCCCGAGCCGCTGCGGGGCGAAGGTCCGGGCGACTGGCTGAGCGCGCCTCTCGAACCCGACGTGCGGGCCGTGGTCGTGGGCTTCGACCCGTACTTCAGCTACATGAAGCTCACCAAGGCCGTACGCTACCTGCAGCAGCCCGGCTGCCTGCTCGTGGGCACCAACATGGACAACCGGCTCCCACTGGAGGGCGGCCACTTCATTGCGGGTGCGTGCGCCCCGGGGCGGGGGATTGGAGGGCGGGCCCCGACCCTTCCTTGCCCTCTGACCCCGGCGCTCCCTTCCTCCCTTCGCCCTCCCCCCCGCCTCCCGTCCGTCCGTTCCCCTCCTGTCCCCACCACCACCACCACCCCGCAGGTACGGGCTGTCTTGTGCGAGCCGTGGAGATGGCATCCCAACGCCAGGCCGACATCATCGGGAAGCCCAGCCGTTTCATCTTCGACTGCGTGTCCCAGGAGTATGGTATCAACCCCGAGCGCACCGTCATGGTGGGCGACCGCCTGGACACAGACATCCTCCTGGGTGCTACCTGTGGTTTGAAGACCATCCTGACCCTCACCGGAGTCTCCACTCTGGAGGATGTGAAGAACAATCAGGAAAGTGACTGTATGTCCAAGAAGAAAATGGTCCCCGACTTCTATGTTGACAGCCTAGCCGACCTCTTGCCTGCCCTTCAAGGTTAAAGATCGAGTGTCTTTAATCTCTGGAATAAAAAGGAAAAAGAAAAGAAATTGAAAATCAGTTACCAAAATTAATAGGTGGGGCTTTAGGCATGGCTCAGCTAGGTGGATGCAGATTATAATTGGAGTTAGGCAAAAGCAATAGTTGACCTTGTAAGTAAACATGGGGGGGTTGTTTACAGATACTTATATTTTGAGATGCACTTTTAAGCTTGGAGGGCATTTTGGGATAGATCCCGGGCTTTGTATGTGTTGGCAAGGGCAGACATAGCATCTTCCCTGGATCCAGGTTGCCTCAGGCCCTGCTGATGAGGCTGTGTAACTGCTTTTTACTGAAAAACTTATTCAGGGATCAAGCCCCTTGAGAGGCAGAAGAGGAAGGGCTGAGGCCGTCGTTAGACACACAGATGGAACTGGGACCCCACATTGTGGTTGTGCGGGAGAGGAGCCTGGTAGTATCACCCTGTAGTTGGGTATGGGTGCTGCCTTTGCCACCCTTCCCTGCTTCCTTGATGTCTGTTCCCTTCCACATGCCCAAGGTACAGCTCCTCATACGCAGCCGCCCAGTTCTGTAAACTCAGCATAGTTAAACTTCGGTTGTCTCACGTGGCATTTAAACCCCAGGTGACTTGGTGGGTGTATGGTCAGCTAAGCCTCCAAGTGGATGTGGATGAACTCTGGGCTGCTGTGCAAGGAGCTCAGAGCAGTGTTATTACTTGGGAAAGCCACTTCATCAAGCGGTAGTATTGAATGTTAAGTGTACAGGATTTATAGCTGTGCTGTCTCGTAGGGACAGTCCCACCGAAGTCTCCGCACCCTGCAGTGAGTAGCACAGCCAAAAGCGCATGCCAGCCAAGGACTGTCTGGTGCCCAGGGTGCCCTCTGCATGCATGGGAAAGAGGTTTCCTGAGAATAGGAAGTTTATTACAAAGCGTCCAGTCTCTTACAGGCTTCTGTTCCCTGGGTCAGGGTGGGGTTGGAGGTCATGGGTCTTGCCCTGGCTTCTCTTGTGGGTGGCCAGCAGGAAGACCCACAAGCCAGTTAGTTCTCTACAACTCCTGGCCTTCACTGCTCCCTGGGTCTAATGACCTTTAGCAACCTGCTGAGCAGACTGGGCAGCACTCTAGAGCAGAGCCTGGCTCACTCCGTCCTGGTGCTTTGCCCTGCACTCACATGGTAATTCTCCCATGATCACAGCACTCCTTAGCTATTCACCAAGTTCTCAGAGCAATAAAGAATGTCCGACGCCTGCAGCTGCTCCTGGGCCAGGGGTAACTGGGGTTTGGATTATGTCATAAGGCAACATTGAGGGCAGCCACACTTGTGTGGTTGGTGGTGCTGACACTGACTCTTGGAGGTCAGCCCAGAGTGGGTCTGGATATTGAACAGGCCTGTTGGGGAGTTGTCACCCACACCAGAAGCATACAGAGTCGGTACAGCATCTACTCATACTTACGTCCTTCTGCTGGATGGTGGCCTGAGAGCCTGTGTGTCCCATTCCCAGCCTGTTGCACTGTATGAACCAAAATGCACATTAAACTCTGAAACCCACATTGACTGGATCTGCCTTCCTCTCACTGTTTGTAACAGCCCTGGGCAGTAGCTCTCTTGCTGTGGGTAGGGGTGAGGCAAGAGGACTTAAAGCCAGGCTAGAAATCCAATTCCAGAACCTTCCCAGTTGGCATGCTGACCATTGCAGCCCCTCTCTTTGAGGAACATGTCCTGAAGAACCAGGAAGTGAAGAGCACAAAACCAGAGCAAGATGGTCTCCCTGTGAAGCATGTATGGATGTATTACACCGCTAGCCAGACAGGGGACCAAGCCATGAACAAAATTGAATTAAGGGCTAGAGATTGCTCAGTGGTTAGAGGTGCTTGTTTACAAAATCTTACCACCTGGGTTGGATTCCCTGGTACCCATGTAAAGCCAGAAGTACAAAGTAGTACATACATCTGGAATTTACAGTGGCAAGAGGCCTTGCCACATCCATTCCCTCTGTTTGCAAATAAAAGATTTATGCAAAGTCGAGTATCTAAATCCATGCTAGTGGCACATAGGCTGCCCTAACCATCCTTGTATACAGTAGACTGCCTGTCCATGGTGGGCATGTGCTCTGTAGGATACAGCTCCACCTGGTGTTGGCAGGGCCTGGAAAGTGGCTGCGGGTGTGAACAGGGAGGCAAAGAAGTACAGCTCATCCCAGGCATTCTTTAAACAGGCTTTTATTGATGGCTCCCCGTGTCACGTTTGGTGAGCCCAGAGGTAACATTCTTTAAAAACCATAATCTGCTCCAACTAGGCAAAATCGCCCTGATGGGTTGTCCCCTAGCCAGCCCGCCTGTAACCTCATTCTCCCACTCACCCAGACCCCATGCTGTCCTTTTCCCAGACCAAGTTTCCAGAGCCACACCTGGTGACTGACAACTCCAGTGGGGGAGGGGGCTGTCCTGGCTCTGACCTGGATATCAGATACTGGCTGGGAAGGAAGCTGTGGGGTCGGGAGGGGAGGGGAGTTGTTTGGCTCATCACAGGGCCTGAGGTTTCCCTGGCTGACTCCAAGGGGCTGCAGACAATCAGCACACTGTCTAGCAGGGGCTGCAGCATGGAGCAAGGGCACAGCCACACGGAGAGCCCCAGGCCCGGGCCTGATGAGGTGAGTACCTTTACCACCCCGTAAGAACACAGGGATGGTATGGGACTGGGACAGGAGTACCAAGAGCCACCGTGCCTCAGCCCAATGGCCCCACTGACAGTAATGCACCCCCAGGTGAAGACCAAAGCCTGCCTCAGGGGCTGGAGAGCTGCAGGCCTGCTGCTGCTGCTGGCACTGGTCACTGCTGGGGCTGTGGCTGGAGGGCTTCTTGGCTTTACACACAGTCCTCCCAAGGTGAGCCCCTCAGGACCATGGAGAGTGGGAAGCAGGTGGAGGCCAGCCTTACAGGTCAAGACAATGGCCAGAGAACGGGGGTGGGGGTGGGGGGTTAGAGGCCCACTTGAAGGAGGTGGAAATGCCGCAGCCAACCCTCTCCCCCGCTCCCCCAGCCATGGTTACAGATGCACCGACTGACTGTCCCAGGCCCTCAGCTTCCCTGGCCCAACCAAACCACCCTGGTAGACATGTCCCAGAACATGGTGACCATCACGGTGACTCCACTTCAGAGCAACCACAGCTGGGCCGTACTGTTTGATGGCCAGAGTGTGAGTGGACCGGGACGGGGGCAGAGTGCAGGTGTCAGGGAGAGTTCTGCCCTGCCTCACCCACCTGCCTCCCCAGGGCTGCATCTGTTACCGTCCTGCAGAGCACAAGGCCTGCTTTCTGCAACTGATGGAGGCCCAAGATTGGGAGACCCTGCGGCTGCTGGTGAACACTTCCAGGGTGAGCAGCCTTGCCTGGCTTCATCCCTCAGGCCAGGGGCCAGACAAAAGATCCTGTGTGCAGCCCAGCTGGGCCAGCCAAGGCTCTGGTTTCAGGGGAACAGAAAGCTCTATCTTCCCCTAGCTGAGGTTGCTGACAAGAGCAGATGGAGAGGATGTCAGGTGGGGATGGGATGTAAGTGCCCTACTCAGCCAGAAGCGGGAGTGCACAATTCAGCCGCCTACCAGAGCCCTTTCACAGGCTCAAGGGTCCCACGTACTTGGCCACGACACCCACCATGCCCAGGAGCTGCTGGCAGTGCTTGGGGGCCATGCTGTGGATCCTGCCCAAGTGGGGGCTTCAGTGCAGCGCCTTTGTGCAAAGACTCCCATCTACTGGGCCCGACGAGCAGAGGGTGAGTTGGGGCAGGATGAGTGGAGAAGCCTGTGACTCCTGCAGGGTAGTCCTAGGAGCTGGGTGGGAGTCCTTGGGGATTCACAAGCCCTACTCCCCCAGGACCCCAGAGGCAGCGGCTGATCTATCTCTGCATCGACATCTGCTTCCCAAATAACATCTGCGTATCCGTCTGCTTTTATTACCTCCCAGACTAAGTCCCAGGCCTGGCCCTTGATCCCTCAGGCCAGCCCTGTTTCTACAGGTCAGTGGGCTGGCCAGGTCACCCAGCACCATGGAGGACAACTATTGGCAGAAACTAATAAACCCTTCCACCTGGCCGTGGTCATGGTCTCTGGGGGCGTTGGGACCTGAAATGGGGTGGAAGGGGAGCATGACTTGCATGTGTGCTCAGATCCCCTCAGCAGCTGCAAGCCTCAAGGGCCCCTCTCCCCAAAGGAAGAACAGCCTGTCCCAGCCCAGGTACACATAGCCTGGCACCATCGGTCTCCTAACAAGCAGCTGGGCAAGGAGAGAACCAGGGTGGAGCAGCATGACAGGCCTTTGCTGGCAAAGAGGAGTCCAGGGTAGCCTAGTCAGGTCCAGCTGGCATGGTGGGCAGAGGTTGACCTTTGGGTCTAACTAGACCAGGGTGCTGGGCAGGGATGTCTACTTAGTGCCACTGTGCTGGGCAGTCCTGACTGCCCAAGGGCTGCCTGTAGTCCCATGGGGCAGAGGCTAGCCCAGCACACTGTCGTTGAAGGCCAAGCAGACAACAGCTTTCTGGTGGCCACCATACTCTCTCTTGATCTCTCCAGTTTCCACACACCAGAGCCGAGCCAGGTTGTCAGAGGAAGCTGCGGGAAAAGATGGGGCAACAGCTCAGGGCCAGGCTGGCCCAAAGCAGAAGAGGAACAGTGATTATGAGTGATCCCTCGAGAGGCCCAGGCAGGGAGGGGGAGGCAGGAGGGCAGGGATCACCTGTGACAATGTACTGGGAGTCCCCTGAGAAGGCGCAGCCCCACATCCAGCCACGGGATGACTCTCCGGGGTTGCTACTCTTGATGCTGAGCTCTGTCATCAGAGAGAAGTTGGACGTCCTCCAAATCTTGCATGTTTGGTCAGCTGAACAGGTGGCAAGGAGCCTGGGAGTGGGCATGGGGTGTCATACAGCAGCTATTCCTGCCTCGTTCACCCTTACCATACACCAGGTAGCACCCCCAACCCCATCAGGTCCTTTCATAGACCACTAAGCCCTACACTCACGTGGAGTCAGGGCTGAAGCGGCATTGTAGGGCATAGCGCGTGTGAGCTGGGATCTTGGTCTTGGGGATAAGCTGGGTCACCTCATCACCAATGCCCCCCGTCAGATTCCAGACATAGCAGTTGCCCTACAGGAGAGAAGAGCAATCATTCAAACCCAAAGCCTCAGTCAGGCATGGTGGTGCAGCCTTTCATCTCAGCACCCAGGAAGGGAGGCTGGTAGGAGGATCTCCATGAGTTTGAGGCCAGCATGAGACTCCATAGTGAATTCCAGGTCAGCCTGGGCTAGAACAAGACCCTACCTCGAAAAACCAAAAAGAACCTAAAATCTGGGCATGGTGACGCACGCCTTTAATCCCAGCACTCAGGAGGCAGAGGTAGGAGGATTGCTGAGTTCAAGGCCACCCTGAGACTCCATAGTGAATTCCAGGTCAGCCTGGGCTAGAATGAAACCCTACCTTGAAAAACCAAAAAACCAAATAAACAAAACAAAAAAAGAACCTAAAGTCTGAGGGAAGGATCTGGTTCCACCATTGTCAACTGGCATGCACCTTGGGTCAGGCCTATAAGGAAGCCTCTATGAAGCCTGGTCCCAACAAAGGGCATGTCCAGCCAGCCAACAGTCCTGGATGAACTCTCATGCTCCTTTCAGGAGGCTGCTGCTGGCCAGCAATGATAGATGTGCAGAAAGGGAGGAGGGCACCAAGACAGAATATGTGGTAAGTCAGGGCTGGGAGGAAGAAAGGCTGGTTTGTGGGACAAGTGATGTGCTAGGATTTAAGAGAAGGGAGAAAATAAGGCTAGAGAAGAGAGCAAGGTCCAAACTGAAGCGACCTGCGGTCTGTGAACTGAAGCCTGGACATCTTGGGATCCCCTCAGGGAGCACTGTAATCTGGCCAGTGAGAACGAGGCAGCATCCATGGCTGAGGGAGAATGGATCAGGGGACCCAGGGAGGCCACATGGAGGCTGTGAACATCAGAGGAGGTGAGGGTGATGGGACAGAAGGTGACAGGAGAAGGAAGAGGTCAGCCCTGAGAAATAGTGGTCGAGGTACCTGACTGGCACAGTGGGTAACAGAAGACAGTGAGGTGGACACAGGAGCAGTACCCAGGATCCTGGCTTTGGGGACAGGGTGCATACTGAGGAGAATGGTCTAAGGGACATTTACAGATTAATTGCATAGTTAGTCTGCCCATGCGCAGTTGATAAGGGCCTCTATCCCACCCCCAGCACTCACAGTGCTATTGACTGCTGCCATGTAACTTGCATCAGGGTCAATGTGGGCAGATGTGATAGAGACCTCCGGCTCGGGGATCAGCTGTTCATTGTGGTCTGTCTTCAGATCCCAGATGTGGATAGCACCACTCTGATCCCCCACGATAAGCTCTGCCTGCGGTACAGGGGAGGTGAGGTATGGCAGCACCCTTGCGCTCTAAGGTGCCCCGCCGCACCTGGCCCCATGAATGCGCCTCACCTGGTTGGGGTGCAGACACACGCAGTTAATGGGTGCATTCACCTGGAAGATGCGCTGACACTGTAAGTTCCGGGACCTGAGGGAAGAGGTCATACATCGTCTTTAGTGTATGCTGTTGGTGTCCCACCAGAAGCCTCTCCACCCTGGGCAATTTCTCTTCTTCCCTTGCCTCTGCCTCACTGGAAATATTTTGGGAAGTTTGGCTCTTACCCCCCACACCCCTCAGGTGGCAGTGTGAAGCCAGTGGCTGGAAGAATGAAAGGCTGGCCACTAGCCTTCAAGCAGGCTAATTCTTTGATGCAAGTCACTGTGCTTTCCTTCTTCCCTCAATAAGTCTCCCACACAAAGCCCCATGTTCAGTCTCTGGGGAACATCTGCCCTGAAGAGAGTCCCCTGGCTTGCCCCACCCCCAGAAAGCCAGTCCTTCCTGCCCAGCACTCAGCACCTGAGGTCCCAGATGCGGGCCGTGCAGTCCTCCCCGCCTGTGTACATCCAACGGCCATCTTCGTGAAAGCCCACGGACGCAATGTTCTTATTGACTCCGTCATAGCTGATGATGGGGTTGGGATTGTTAGAGTTGAGATCGTACATGCGGATGTGTTGGTAACCTAGGTGACAGAGGCTGAACTGAACCATGGATGCCCAGGCTGACCTGCCAGGGGTCAGAAGTCAAGAATCGCATTTACCTGCAGCAGCGATCATGCTACGGTCTGGCGTGATCTCCAGTGCATTCACTTGCTGTGTGTGTTAAGGATGATGGGACAGGAACCCCTGGGGCCACAAGCCCTTGAAACCCCCATCATCTCTTGGCCTGAGCGCTCTCCCACGCGCCTTCGTCCTTACCCAGTGTCCTGCCCAGCACCACCCTGCCCACCTCCCAGGTGGAGGATACAGAATCCTGGTGCTGCACGGTACGTGTACAGATCCCACTGTGGGCCTGCCAGAAGCGCACAGTGTGGTCATAGCCCGCGGTTGCCAATATGACGGGGTCACTGCCCACTGTGCCTGGGGAGGTGTTCATGGTGTGACCGCTGGGAAGAATGAGGTCAGAACAGGGCCAAGAGCTGACAAACAAGAGTCAAAAGTCAGAGCATATGAGTATGAAGAAGAGAGAGAGATGTGTGTTACCATCTTCATACTGCTCAGACATGACTGGCCTGGAAAGATGGCTTAGCGGTTAAGGCACTTGCCTGCGAAGCCAAAGGAACCAGGTTCGATTCCCCAGGATCCACATAATCCACATGCACAAGGTGGCGCATGCATATGGAGTTTAAGAAGCTGGAGGCCCTGGCGTGCCTATTCTCTCTCTTTCTGCCTCATTCTCTCTCTTAAATTAAAAAAAAAAAAAAAGTTTCCCTTTAAAAAAATGAGTAATATCATTCCCACTTTAAAGATTGGGGAAAATGTGCTGACAGTGACAAGGCCCTGCTCTGAAACTCCTCCAAGGCATGCTCCTTTCCCTCCACCCACACGGGTGGGGACGCCACCGCGCCACCCGCAGCCTACTGAAGGCACTCTCACCCGGCGCCTTCTGCCGCAGGAGCGAGCAAGTCGCGCATGCGCATGCGGCGGACCGGCGCGGCGGGGCGGGGAGCCGAGCGATGCGGCTGCGCATGCGTAGCTACCGGCAGCAGGATCTGATGGGTGGGGGCGCAGTCTGGCAGGACACCCCCCACTCCGTCCCGCGAGCTCCCCTGTGCTCCGCCTACCGTCCCGGCTCTGTCCTGCTGGCATGCCTGCCCCGGCTGCGCCCTCCTAGCCACCCCGCAGCAGGTTCCCGGCCCTCGTAGCGCCGTCTCCGTACCTTCCACGCACTCTGCACTCTGCCTGGGCCCAGGACGGCGAGGGGAGTTGGAGCGTATCGATGGAAGCCGGGCCGAGCGCAGAGTCATCGATGGGCCTTCGGGGCGAGACCAAGGGGGCAGGGGAGGGAAGATGACGAGACCAAAGTTCTGCGGCGGGAGACTCCAGGAGTGATCGCTGGCCGCGGCCGCAGCCGCTGCCCGGTTCCCACTCGGCATCCCGCCATTGTGGCGCCGCGGTCCATTTTCCAGGCTTGGTCCCCAGGCGCTATCGCACTGTCTCAAACAGCTGCTGCCCCCCCCCCCGCCCTACTTAGGATTTCCAGCCAAATACAGAACTTGAGTTTCAGATAGGCT
>PVKW010002487.1:53035-72025 GCA_004027895.1 Orientallactaga bullata | reverse complement strand
CTGCCAAGTGCTGGGATTAAAGTCGTGCGCCAACCACGCTTGCTTAGCAATATATTTTTTTTTTTTTTTTTGGTTTTGCGAGGTAGGGTCTCACTCTGGTCCAGGCTGACCTGGAATTAACTATGTAGTCTCAGGGTGGCCTCGAACTCTCGGCGATCCTCCTACCTCTGCCTCCCGAGTGCTGGGATTAAAGGCGTGCGCCACCACGCCCGGCTCAGCAATATATTTTTTAGTATAAGGATATCTCAAACATTTATAAGTTCCTTATAAGAAATTCAAATGCAATTGGTCACCTTATAGTTTTATTTGCTTTGTCAGTTGTAGTCTGGGGCCCTTTTAGACTGCCTAGCCCCAGTTTAAACCTTGGAGCAGCCCAGCAACCTCTTTAAAACTGCAGACCTAGCCAGGCGTGGTGGCGCACGCCTTTAATCCCAGCACTTGGGAGGCAGAGGTAGGAGGATCTCCGAGAGTTCGAGGCCACCCTGAGACTACATAGTGAATTCCAGGTCAGCCTGGACCAGAGTGAGACCCTACCTCGAAAAAACAAACAAACAAACAAAAAAACTGCAGACCTTCATGCTTTATTTATTCATTTATTTATTTTTGGTTTTTCAAGGTAGAGTCTCACTGTAGCTCAGGCTGACCTGAAATTCATCATGTAGTCTCAGGTTGGCCTTGAACACTCGGCGATCCTTCTACCCCCGCCTCCAGAGTGCTGGCATTAAAGGCGTGGGGCCATGCTCTCTTTTTGATTCCAGCCCTCGTAACTCCTCGAGGTGTTCTAACTCTCCCATGGTTTCTTCCCACTGCACCTATATATGGGGCTGCAACACACCTGCCCTTCCCACCCCATTTCCTCTGGCCACAAGGACCATGGATCAGGCTTTTGTTTCCTTGATCAAGGTCAATCCCCTGTCTATTCAGCCAGGTACCCCTTCCCCACCCCATCTTCTAACTACTCCTTAGCATTTTTTTGTGTGTGTGTGTGCGTGCAAGTTCATGTGTGAATGGGGCCATGTATGTGCCACAGTGCTCGTGTGGAAGTCAAAGGACAACTTTGGGTATCCATTCTTTCTTTTTTTGGTTTTTCGAGGTAGGGTCTCACTCTAACTCAGGCTGACCTGGAATTCACTATGTAGTCTCAGGGTGGCCTTGAACTCACGGCAATCCTCCTACCTCTGCCTCCCGAGTGCTGGGATTAAAGGCGTGTGCCACCACACCCGGCTGGGTGTCCATTCTTGTCTTTCACTTTGAAGCAGAGTGTAGGAGCACTGGGATTAGATACACACTAATGAGTTCTGAGGGTCCCAATTCAGGTCCTCATGCCTGCTCAGCAAGTGTTTTGCCCTTTACTGAGCCATCTACTCAGCTCCCACCCCCTAGGTGGAATACAACATAAAACAGTCCCAATACACTCCCAGCTGCTACTCTCTGCCTTCAGCGAGCTAGCTGTCCTTACCACATTGCTGGCTCCACTTCCTGCCTCCCCCTCACTCCTAAGTGTTATCCTCTCCTCTAGTGAAATGCCTCAAGGTCACTGCCCATCTCACTTTGCCAAATCCAGTGGATACTTTTCCTTTTACCTCTTGACCTTTCTGTAACTGTGATTAACAGAAAATCTCTGGCTCCTCACTTTGTGCCCTGGTACCGGATCTCTCTGCCTTGCCGAGATTTCTCTGCATGTTACATAGTCCCGGTGGGTTTACAACCTCTAGCTCAGTGGCTTCCGATGTCATCTTTGCTCTGGTGCTCTTCCACCCTGTCTCCAGCTCCCAGGCGTCCAACACCTCTGCCCTTGAAGCACTCCTTGTCTTACAAGGCTGCACAATGCCCACAGAGGACACCGCCTTCCATGGTGGGGCAAAATTCCTCACTGACAGCCTGTCTTATAGCAAGGTTCATTCAGTGGTGTGGACCAGCTATGACTGAATAATGTTCCATTGTATGCAAGGACCTCATTTTATTTATACCGTGGTGATGGACAGATGAGTGATTCCTCCTTTTGGGCTGTGGTGAATGGTGCTCCTTCAGAGGCTCATATACCACCTTTTACAGGGTTCTTGTTTCTATTAGATAGATCCTAGGAATGGAGTGGAAATCACTAGGCCATGTGTTAGCTCGGTGTTCAAATTTTTATTTTATTTTATTTTATTTTTTGTTTTTCGAGATAGGGTCTCACTCTCACCCAGGCTGACCTGGAATTCACTATGTAGTCTCAGGCTGGCCTCAAACTCATGGTGACCCCCCCCCCCGACACCTATGCCTCCCGAGGGCTGGGATTACAGGCAGATGCCACTATGCCCAGCTCCCATGTTCAACTTAAAAAAAAAAAAAAAAAGAAAAGCCAGGCCTTTAATCCTAGCACTTGAGAGGCAGAGGTAGGAGGATTGCAGTAGTTTGAGGCCAGCCTGAGACTACATAGTAAATTCCAAATCAGCCTGGGCTAGATCGAGACCTTACTTCGAACCCCCCCCCCCAAGAAAAAGCCCCCAAAACAAACAAACAACAAAAAAAAGAGTAAAAGAGGCCGGGCGTGGTGGTGCACGCCTTTAATCCCAGCACTCAGGAGGCAAAGGTAGGAGGATCGCCGAGAGTTCGAGGCCACCCTGAGACTACATAGTTAATTCCAGGTCAGCCTGGACTAGAGTGAAACCCTACCTTGAAAAACCAAAAAAAAAAAAAAAAAAGAGTAAAAGAGGACAGTCTGGCTAAAAGTATATACTATGCACACCAAACTGCCCAGTAAGCACTTCTCTTAATGACCACACCCATATGTTAATGCTACTCTCACTTTTCAGATGGTGGCGACCTTGGGATGACTCAGAAGGCACCATGGTGCTGGAGAAGAAGGGACAGAGGAGTGCTCAGCACTGAAACATCTCTAACACACCTTCCAAGGCTCAGGGTCCATTGCGAAAGAGGGGATGAAAAGAATGTAAGAGCCAAAGGAAGGGTAGGACTCCTTACAACGTGCTCCTCCAGACACAAAATAGCCTGGATATCCATGACCTCACAGTGCCTGACACTACTTACACAAGACCATCATAATAGGAGGAAAAGATGATGACATCAAAATAAAAGAGAGACTGATTGAGGGGGGAGGGGATATGATGGAAAGTAGAGTTTCAAAGGGGAAAGTGTGGGGAGGGAAGGAAGTACCATGGAATATTGTCTACAATTAAGGATATTGTCAATAAAAAATAAATTAATTAAAAAAATTTAAAAAAAGGTCAGAGAAGAATGCCAAGTGTTCTCCTCTGTTGCTCATCCACATGTTTCCTTGAGACAGTCTCTCACTGAACCCAGACCTGCCATTTTATGGTCAGACTGCTGACCAGCAAGCCTTAATCCAGCCTTCATGTCCCACAAGGCCGTATTACAGACATGTATGGCCACACTCAGCTGTTTACATAGATGCTGGGGGAATTGAACTCAGGGTATTTCAAATGCTCGTACGCACTGTGCCATTGCTCCACCATGTGTGCTTTACCTACATGGTGCTTCAGGACCATGTGTGCTTTACCTACCTCCTGCATCAGGACCTCATGCTGACGCTGTTCAAGAGGAATGACTCCCATTTAGAGACAAGAAAATGGCGGTTCAGAGAATTACCATCCAAGGTTCAGAGCTGGAAGATAGTGGAGCCCAGTTTGGTTCAGCTCCAGGCCAGGCCCAACTCCTCCCCTGACTAAACCCTTTTGGCCAGGTGAGGAAACTGCTCCCAGGGGACTTCATGTCCTGCTTATCTCCCTTTTGCAGGAGACATAAGTCTCCTAAAAGCAGCTATACTTCAGGCTGAAAGGGAGTTTTAAAAAATTATTTGCCAGGGAGCCTGGAGACATTTCTCAGTGGTTAAGGTGCTTGCCTGCAAAGCCTAATGACCTGGGTTCAAGTCCCAAGAACCCACGTAAAGCCTGATGCACAAAGTGGCTCATGCATCTGGAGTTTGTTTGCAGTGGCACTATGGTCTGGTGTGCTGCCCATTCTTTCTCTCTCTGTCTCTCTCCTTGCAAATAAAATTTTTTTTTTTAATTCTCTCTTA
This sequence comes from Orientallactaga bullata, assembly GCA_004027895.1. Lineage (NCBI taxonomy): Eukaryota > Metazoa > Chordata > Mammalia > Rodentia > Dipodidae > Orientallactaga > Orientallactaga bullata. The sequence goes on along the minus strand of PVKW010002487.1, from coordinate 67,983 downwards.
TTAGCCGGGCGTGGTGGCACACGCCTTTAATCCCAGCACTCGGGAAGCAGAGGTAGGAGGATCACGGTGAGTTCGAGGCCACCCTGAGACTACAGAGTGAATTCCAGGTCAGCCTGGACTACAGTGAGACCCTACCTCAAAAAAAAAAAAAAGAAAGAAAATAAACCAATCCCGAGTGCTGGGATTAAAGGCATGCGGCACCACGCCCGGCTGGTTTATCTTTTTTTTTTTTTTTTTTTTTTTTGAGAGAGAGAGAGTCAGAGAGAGAGAGAAAGAGGCAGAGAAAGAGAGAATGGGTGCACCAGTGGCCTCTCAGCCGCTGTGAACGAACTCCAAATGCATGCGCCCCCTTGTGATCAAGTGCAACATTGTGCCCTTGCATCACTTTGCATCTGGCTAAAGGTGGGACCTGGAGAATCGAGCGGGCATTCTTTAGGCTTAGCAGGCAGGCGCCTTCACCGCTAAGCCATCTCTCCAGTCCTGGTTTATCTTTTAAGAAAAACTATTTGCAGGGTCTGGTGGTGCACACTTTTTTTTGTTTTTCAAGGTAGGGTCTCATTCTGGCCCAGGCTGATCTGGAATTGACTATGTAGTCTCAAGGTGGCCTCCAACTCACAGTGACCCTCCTACCTCTGCCTCCTGAGTGCTGGGATTAAACGCTTGCGCCACCACGCCTGGCTGAGAGGCAATATTTAAAAATTTTTCTAGGTGGGGGCTGAACAAATGGCTTAGTGTTTAAGGCACTTGCCTGCAAAGCCAAAGGACCCAGGTTTGATTCCCCAGGACCCATGTAAGCCAGATGCACAAGGGAGTGCATGCATCTGGAGTTCATTTGCAGCAGCTGGAGGCCCTGGCATACCTATTCTCTGTCTCTTTCCCTGCCTATTTTTCTCTCTCAAATAAATAAAGAAAGGGCCTGGAGAAATGGCTTAGTGGTTAAGTGCTTGCCTGTGAAGCCTAAGGACCCCGGTTCAAGGCTCAATGCCCCAGGACCCACGTGAGCCAGATGCACAAGGTGGCGCATGCATCTGGAGTTCATTTGCAGTGGCTGGAGGCCCTGGCGCGCCCATTCTCCCATTCTCTCTCTCTGGCTCTTACTCTCAAATAAATAAATAAAATATTAAAAAATAAAATAATAAAATAAACTGGCCTTGGAGTAGTTTGCGCAACTCTGGTATCCCTGCTGGGTAGGAAGGAAACTAGGTTTGGAGCCCCTGAGCCTCTGTGTTGTATGTACCAGTCACCGGCGCAGCGCTTTACTTTGCTTTAAAGGTGGCACCCACAAGAATGTTAGCTGGCATCTATTGCGTGCTTTCAGCAGCCTGTTGAAAAGACATATTTAGGATCCCCATGTTACATGTGAGGGGACAAGCACCAGTGCTCTCAGGGGATGCCGGGAGGAGGTGCCCTGGCAGTGGGCAGAGGCGGGGGTTGCGGGCTGACGGGTGGCGGCCACGCATCCGGGAAGAAGGCCAGCTGGGGCTGCAGTGATACCGCCGCCAGCTCCACTCCAGGCTGAGCCTCAGCGATTCTGCTGGCTCAGCGGCCCCTCCTCCCAGGCTCTTCTTCGGTAGCCTGACTTCCTGGAGGACTTCCTTAGTCCCACACCTCTCCATCCTTAGCAGGGTGGCTTCCTGCTGTGATGCCCTCATCCCCATCCCTAGGCTCTTGGGTACCCAGGGTGAGTACCCATTTCTGTATCCTTAGGGAGTTTCCCATCAGTGCTGAAGCCAGGGCTGCTGGCCCATTTTACAGATGAGGCAGCTTGAACATCAGGTACTTGTCCATCGTGGTCACTGGTTCATGATATCCCACCTGGGTCTTCTGGAACCTGTCTGTGCTCTAGTCTTACCTAGCAATAGAAGGCTCCTCTTCTCCTGTCACCCTGTGGGTTGAGGAATCTCTGGTGCCAAGAGCAGGAGACCACCTAGAGTCCAGATGCCCCTTCTAGGTCACAGTACATACACGTATCTGCGGCCCTGGGATTCTCTGCCACTTTGGTTAGGTCACACAGTGGGATGCCCACCTCTGGCCTGAAGAATGACTCAGGAGTGCCGGTCCGCAAGATGCCGATGGTGCTGGCGCTAGAGTGAGGCAGATATAGACAGGGGCCAGTTCATTACCCAAAAAGAATCCAGGAATTCTAAATTTAAACTTGGCCTTCCAGGTCTTGATGAAGGTATATTTGTCAAGGTAGGAGGAGAGAACATATTTTATTTAGCAGGTTATTAATGTGTGTTACAACATTGTAACAGTAAGACATTTGGTGAGTGGGCCTCTGTTTGTATTTTTGCCCCAGGTCCTGCAAATATTAGGCAAGGATGGCTTACCTTAATAAGCCTCAAACACAATAATAGTAATGATAATAGCTGTTTTCCTCTATATATTTACTTGTTTTTTGTAATACTTCCCATGAACTTGGCACAGCATCATGTGAAAATTACTCTAACACAGTTGCAAGCCTAGTAGGGGGACCTAAGAATGTCACAATATCCGTATCAGCCACTTGTTGAGCACTAACTGGACAGCATCACGGTTAACCCTGAGGTAGCCTAAGGGGACAGGTCCCCTTTGACAGAAGGGAAACAACAGAGACTCAGGAAGGCAAAGTGACCAGCTCAGGATGACAAAAACCAGTAAGAGGAAGAACTGGGACAAATCTAGGAATCAATGTGGGACCCATGACCTTGAGACATTAGGACCTTGCCGCACATGCCTGGAAGCAGGCAGCGTCGCCAAACCTGCTTCAACTGTAAAATGGGGACAATCCAACCTCAGCTTCAAGACCACCAGCATCTGGCTCTGTGGGTGGAATTGGTCACTGTAAAGTGACAGGGGTAGGACTCTTGCATTTAGGGACTCCCCCCCCCTTATTTTTTTTTCAAGGTAGGGTCTCACTGTAGCCCAGGCTGACCTGGAATTCACTATGTAGTCTCAGGGTGTCCTCAAACTCACAGCAATCCTCCTACCTCTGCCACCAGAGTGCTGGGATTAACGGTGTGCGCCCCCACGCCCGGCTCTCGAGACCCCTTTCTTAGAGCCCAGCACATGCTAGAAGACCTAGGCTCACTCCTTGAGACTCATGGGAGATTCACTAAGATGAGGGGGTCACATGATCTGGAGATCCTCGTGCCTTGCTTGCCCACCTTCTACGCAGTACAGGGCCACAGGAGCAGTGTCAAGCAGCGCACGTGTTAGTTTTCATCAAATTCTCTCTACAACCTTGCTGGGTTGGTTGCTGCTTTGCCTCTCCCTGAAAATGGGGAAACTGAGGAATCAGAGTCAAGACATAGAGCTCAACTGTTGAGAGTCCACAATGGTACTTCTGGCAAGGATGAGCCCCCCCATCACACCCCTCCCCCGCAGCCATAGCGGCCAGGCATGCGTAAAGAAGGCCTCTGAAGGTGCCTGGGTTCCAACATTTGTCTTGCCTGAGGCCTGCAGAAACCTGTGGCTGGAGGCTGCTTAGGTGGGGCTCAGGGTGGGCAGAGCTGGGACCCCGGTGGTACTGGGGATGAGAGGTTAAGCCCCCCCCCTTCCTTGTGGAAGTAGGGAGATAAACCCCAGTAGATGTGAAGGTTGGGGAATTAGTCATGGGGCAGCCCCGGGGTGGCGGAGAGGGCTGTCACCCTGCATTGTTTATGGAGAGGATCCAGAAGCTGCCTTGGGAAGGTGTAGTTGGGGGGGAGGGGGTGCGGGTTCCCCGACACCGAATTCATTATTGGGAGATCCCTCTTCACAGTCCCTCGACACCTCCCACGGGAACCACGGGCCAGAAATGTCTGACAGCCTCTGGCGGGCCGGCTGGCTCCGATGCCACTGGTGCCCGGGTCCCCGCCCGCCCACTGCCTCCGCGTCCCTCCCCCCTCGGGTCCCGCAGCCTCTGGAACCCTCTCCGAGGTTCAGCCTCGCTTCCCCGCCTGCTCGGGGCTCGGTGGCCAGCTACACCCCCCTCCGTGCACCCGCCCCGCAACCCTGCGCATCGTCTCGGGTCCCTGGCGGTCGTCCCGGGTCACCGGCCGTCCGCAGAGGCCGCGCGGGGGCCCCGCACGTGGGGAGGGGGCGCCGGGGGAGGGGGAGCGCCGCCGCGGGGGCGGAGCCTGGGAGCCGGGCGCGCGGTCGGCGCGGGCTGGCGGAGGTCAGCGGCCGCGGGAGCGGACCCCGGCGTCCGGGGAGGCTCCGCCGGTCCTCCCGCCCCCGCCCGCCCGTGACGCGCTGCCCGCCCCTCGGCGCCGGAGCCGGAGCCGGAGCCCGCGGAGGGCGCAGGGCGGCGGGCGTCGCAGGCGGCGCGGGCGGGAGACGATGCGGCCGCAGGCGCGGGGCCGCCGCCGCCGCCGCGTCTGAGCTCCCCCCACGCCCGCCTCGAGCGAGCGAGCGAGCGAGCGCACCGAGCACCGGGCACCGAGCACCGGCCGCGCCATGGGGAAGGAGCAGGAGCTGGTGCAGGCGGTGAAGGCAGAGGACGTGGGCACCGCGCAGAGGCTGCTGCAGAGGCCGCGGCCCGGGAAGGCCAGTGAGTGCGGGGGGCGCGCGGGCGCTGGCGGGGGCCCCACTGGCCCGGTGCAGAGCCAGGGGATGGGGGGATGCTGTAAGTCCCCGGGGGTGGGGCGGAGCCAGCAGCGCCCAGACCCTCAGTGTGCGCCCCCACTCCTGCCCCAGTGCTGGACGAGGGGCGGCACCCAGCTCCTAGCTGTCCCTCCACCCCCAGCGGGCACCTGCGGCACCCACCGCCCTGGCGGTCACCGAAGATCCTTCCTTCCCTCTCTGGGGCGGGTGGTGGTGGGGGGCTCCCTTCCAGGCTGCGGGCTGACGGCTGGAAGTCTCTGCTGGGGCCTTTAAAGGGCGAGGCGGATCCCCCCCCCATACACACACATCACACGCATACGTTGGAGAGAGGCAGGGGGTCGTTGTCGTGAGGGGCGACCAGGGGTTGACCATTTTTGTCAACTCCCCTTCTCACCCTCTGTTTAATGTTTAATACTATGCTTTGCAGGAAGGGGGGGGGCAGGACCACATTGGGGGTGTGGCTGCCCGGCCATGGCCGGTGGGGGCCATTTACTGATGGGGGTACTGGGCAATAGCCCAAGGTCGCCCAGCCCCAGGGGCAGGCTGGACTCCTGGCAGGGGCAGCCTAGGGCAGGAGAGCTTCAGGCCCACTGCAGGCTTCAACAAACCCTGGTTCATCTCTGGCTTTCCTGCCGGTAAAGGGGGTCATGGGGGAGTGGGCACCCCACGTCATCCCTAGCTTGTGCTGTTGGGGGCCCCAGGGAAGGGCTGGGAGCTTGGAGCCTTAATCCCAGCACTCATCCCTTCTCATCTTGGAGCCTCCCTGGAGGCCTCCTAGGGAGATGGATGGATGGGCGTGTGGACCAGCCGCGTGTGCGGCTGCGCACGTATGACCGTGTCAGTGTGTCAGGGCACCTGTGCGCCTGCAAGTCAGGATCCAAAGGTTAGCACTTGAAACCTAGGTTCCCACACCCCTTGTCCACCACGGACTGCATCGTAAGTCCTGATGGGAGGAAGCAGTCCCCTTTTTCCCAGGGGGGTGCTGAAACCTGGGACTGCCTAGGGTTCCAGAGACACCTCTCCAGTATTCTTGCCTGACCAGCTCCTGTCCGCTTAGTGCAGCCAGAGGGAAGGGCACTGGTGCCTTGCAAACGGAGCTGGCTGAGAAGCTCTGCTTGCTAGGGCTGACTGCAGGGCCTCAGATCTGAGGGAGGATTTCTAGGGAGAGGCAGATGGAGGAGTGTGAGGTACAGACTTCCACCTAGTGGCCGTCGTCCTTGGGCACAGACAGACTGGCTTTCTAGGCCTCACTGGCCTTATCTGTACGATGGGACCCTGACTCCCCCAAGTATCTTGAGAACTGGAATAAGGCACACGTGAAGGGCAAGCCTTTAGTTTGCATTCAGTAAACACTAACCATGCCAGCTTCCTTCCAATGCCAGCAAAACAGGGCCACAGATACGGAATTCCTTTTCCCTTCTCTTCTGCCATCCTGGGGCCATGAGAGGACTGTCACATCTACCTAGTTCTCTACCTCTGCCTCTGCCAGGTGTGGCCTCTGGGGCAGCAGAGACACCTGCCTTGGCCCCTGTGTCTGTATTTTGTGAGTCACAGGGGCGGGTGTAATAAATCAGATGGAGAAATCCCTCCATGAATTAGCTCAGTCGTCATGGCAACACTGGCCTGCTTTGGAGTAAGATGTATTTTGATTCAGCAAAGTACAGCTGGAGTTTGGGCCATGGGGTGTGTGGGGGGGTGTCCAGCAGTGTCCTTTAGAGTTTCCCCCCCATACAGTCCAAAGGTTTCCCCATGCTTGTGCCCTTGAGTCCTTTCAGGTGCCCAGCCCCTTCCCGCTAACCTACAGTTACTGTCACACACCAGACTGTTATCCCCCCTACGTTGCCTTGAAGGGAGCCTCTCCTTACACATGCATGCACACTTAGCAGTTTTCCTGGAGGGAAAGAAGAGAGGGAGGGTGTTGATGAGAGCTTCCCTTCTGGGAGGGGACACTCTGTCCTGCCCTTTAGCCCAGCCTCCCGTTCCCAAGCAAGGCTGGGGACACCCTGGAGGAATTTCTGGAATCAGCCTCCCTCTCACCTTGGCCTACTAAGAGTTCAATTCCAGCCTACAGTTTGGATCTGACCTCAAGGTGGGGGTGGTCTTGGGAGAGCAGTTTGAGGGCTAGAGTCACAACAAATGGGTGTGTGTGTGGGGGGGGGTGTCAAGGAATATGCAATCGTTCACACTCGCTGTCTGCAGTGAGCTGCGTTCCAGACCTTCTGTGCACTATTGTGGATGTAGACTGTGGACTTACTTTTCTACCTCCTAAGAGGGAGACAGGAAAGGGACTCCCAGGGCCTTCCGCTCTCCCCAGCTCCTTTCAGCCATGCTCTGCTCTGGCTTCATCCTGAGGACTCGCCCTGGGGCAGCTGCCCTAGTTCCGTACCCTCTTCGGTGCCTCCTGCAGGCACTGGGAGCACCCTGAGACCCCAGGCTGCCCTCCAAGCAGTTTCCATTATTCCCGCAGCCCCCTCACCCCATGCAGGGGCAGTGCCATGATGGAGGTGCCTCCCCCACTGGTGTCTGTCACTTTCTGAGCCTTGACCTCAGCCTCTGTAGGTGAGACCTCAGGGCAGCTCAGCTAGGGGTTCTACTCCCAGCATCTGGCTCCTGGGGGCTCCATGGTGGGAGCCTAGGAAGGAAGTGCAGGAGACCCTGAGACCTGGCTACACTGGAGTGGAGAAGAGTGAGGGAGAACATCCCTAGCATGGCCCTGGAGCGGTATGTCGTGGGACGATAATGTCAGCCCTTGGTAGGGACTGTGGCAGGCCCAGTCACATCATTTTTCAGGGCCTCTGTGAGCTAAAAATGCGATCCAGAAGCTAAGCGTTTCAGGTAAGGGACCCTACTGAGTAGCTGCACAGGTCACGTGGGTGTGAAGTCAGCCCCGAAGGTGTGTGATGTGGATGTCAGCTCAGTGACCAGCCTGGCACATTGTGGTGGTGGGTATAGCCCTTGTGCTCTGACAGCATCTAATTGGATGAAGTAAATGTCCTGGATGTCAGAGGAGCATCAGAGTCTGTGTAGCTAGAGCAGGGGTCATAGCAGTGGAGGGTTGGGGTTCAGAGTGAAGGTGAGGACTGTCATGCAGAGGCAGAGCCATTGTGCAGCCTCAACCCCCACCCCAGTAACGTGGGGGCTGGAGGGCCTCCGGAGGGACAAGTCTCATTTAGGACCTCCCCTTTAGTTTCTTTTCTTTTCTTTTCTTTTTCTTTCTTAGTTTTTCGAGGTAGGGTCTCACTGTAGCTCAAGCTGACCTGGAATTCACTATGTAGTCTCAGGGTGGCCTTGAACTTAAAACAATCCTCCTACCTCTGCCTCCTGAATGCTGGGATTAAAGGCTTGCACCACCATGCCTGGCTTTTAGTTTCTCTTTTATTTTATTTTGCTTATTTTTATTTTTGGTTTTTCAAGGTAGGGTCTCACTCTAGCTCAGGCTGACCTGAAATTCACTATGAACTCTCAGGGTGGCCTTGAATTCACAGTGATCCTCCTACCTCTACCTCCCAAGTGCTTGGATTAAAGGCATGTAACATCACACCTAGCTATTTTATTTTTATTTATTTGAGAGAGAGAGAGAGAGAGGCAGAGAGAATGGATGTGCCAGAGCCTTCAGCCGCTGCCAACAAACTCCAGATGTATGCATCACTTTGTGCATTTGGCTTATATAGGATCTGGGGAATTGATCCTGGGTCCTTTGGCTTTGCAGGCAAGCGCCTTAAGCACTAAGCCATCTCTCCAGCCCCCTTTTAGTTTCTTTGAGATGAGACAAAATCTTACCTTAGCCAAAGATGGGCTGGAACTTGCAATTCTGCCTCAGCCTCCTCCCGATTGCTAGATGACCAACTGGTACATGCACCATCATACCTGGCTGTGACTTGATAGTATTGAGGGTTTTTGTTTTGTTTTGTCTCGTGTATCTCAGGCTGGTCCTGAACTCACTGTTAGCTAAGGCTGGCTTTGAACTCCTGATACCTCTTGTCTCCCCCTCTCAAGTTCTAATATTACAGGTGTGTGGCATCATGCCTTGCTATGACTCATGTTCTAGCAGTGCACCAAACAGTGGGTTCAGAGGACAAACCAAGGGGTGCAGGGAGGCAGTAGGGACACCAGTGGGGAGGCTGTGGCAGGAATCGCGTAGGGCACAGAGCAGTGATCATGGCATGGAAGGTAGCATGGGGTCCAAGTGTGCTTTGAGCCCATCTTAAGGCAGAGCCAGGAGGATGTACCTGGGGCAAGACCCTCAAGGCTAACGCCAAGGCTTTAGCCTGGGCCACTGTTGGAAAGTGGCTCTGTCATGAATTGTGATGGACAGTTGATAGTTGATATACCAGGCTGAGCATGGTGGTGCACACCTTTAACCCCAGCACTCAAGAGGCAGAAGTAGAAGGATCACTGTGAGTTCGAGGTCAGCCGCCTGAGACTACATAGTGAATTCCAGGTCACAGTGAGACCCTACCTCGAAAAACCAAAAAAAAAAAAAAAAAAGGCATGATGTATGGTGTGCCAATAGTGTTTGAGAAGATGGAAGGAGCCAGAAAGTAACAATACCTTCACTCTGTGCAGGGGAGGCATCATGAGACATGGGCACATTGGCACATTCAACTGGTGCTAGTCAGGCCTGGCATCTAGAGACACTGTGAGCCTCACAGCCTGATTGACACTTGACACTCTCTCCAACTCATGGAAAAGGACTGTGGCCAAGACCACAGGGTTAGGTAGGAAGTGATGGAGCCAATATTTGAACTCAAGTGCACCTGGCTTCCTGGGCTTCAGGGGACCTTTTGAGACTCACATGCCAGGCCCAGCAGCTGAAGCTGAAGCTGAGCTGAGCTAAGCCGAGCTGAGCCCTTTAGCCAGCCCTGAGATTCTACTCTCTGGGCCACCCTGCCCTTGGGCCCCGCCTCCGCCCCTGTCCTGGGCCTGGACAAAGGGGCTTCTGTCCTTCCAGCCCCTCCTCATGGAGCGACTGACCCACAAATGGGTTATGTAACCATGGCCCAGACAGGCAGGGGGTTGGCGAGAGTCCGGTGGACTTGAGCCCACTGGAATGGCTTCAGTGGGCTCCCTCCTCTGAAGGCAACTGGGGGATGACAGCATGAAGGAGACCCCAGAAGGGATGGTATAGCCCTTGGGGTTCCACATGGTCTGAGTGTGGGGTCTGAGCATAACGCTTGTGGACAGAGTGGTCATTGCCACTGGTCATCAGGAGGCCCTGGTTTACTCACCAACCTCCCCTTTGTACCCTGCAGGAGGAGTAGGGCTCATTCACATGCCAGCCAGAGCTGGCAGTTGAGGGCTTCACCGTGGAGATGTAGCCCTTTCCCTAGAGATACCCCATTTCCGGGTGTTCCAGCCTTGCTGGCCACCCCCAGCCCCATCTGGGTCCTTCTGAGAGACAGATGGGGCTGGCTCTCTCCTCCCACCAGCAGCAGGTACTCAGCCAACATCCCAAGGGAAGGGTGCACATGCACATGTGTGTGTCTGTGTGAGAACATGGCTTGGTCTCTCATTCCCAGGTGGGGACAGGCTAGATTCCTTGTCTTGATGAACCCTCCACATGGCAGTATGATGGGAAACCAAGGCCCAAGTTGCTGGCACCTGGGGCTGAAGGCTGGCTGAGCTGATGCACGTCTGTAGACTTAAGAGCCTGGCTCTGGCAGCCAGGCAGCCTGCCGCCACCCTCCCCTGCTCTCAGGCAGCCAGGAGGGGTTGGGCAGCTTCCCCTCACCGGGTCTCCCTACTCCCCACAGAGCTCCTGGGCTCCACCAAGAAGATCAATGTCAACTTCCAGGACCCAGATGGGTGAGTTCTCAGCTTGGGGGGTGGCAGCCTGAATAGAGTAGGCAGCCCTCCGGGTAGGCTGGGCTGTCAGCACCCTCTCTCAGACCTGTTCTCCACCCACTCAGCTTCTCAGCCCTGCACCATGCCGCCCTGAATGGCAACACAGAGCTGATCACCCTGTTGCTGGAGGCTCAGGCTGCTGTGGACATCAAGGACAACAAAGGTAAGACTGGTTCAGGGGCCTTGAAGGCAAGATCAGGGGTCAAGGTCAGAATTGGGGTCCTTGCATCTTAGAAGGTTCTCTGCTCAGGGTGTTTTCCTGAGTCGAAGCAGGACCTATGGGATCTTATGATACCAGGTCAGGGTTGGGGTCAGGGTCAGGGCTTAGCTCCCAATGGACCCTGCCTATCCCCAGGCATGAGGCCATTGCACTATGCGGCCTGGCAGGGCCGAAAGGAGCCCATGAAGCTGGTGCTGAAGGCAGGTTCTGCAGTGAACGTCCCATCTGACGAAGGCCACATCCCACTGCATCTGGCTGCCCAGCATGGTCACTATGATGTGGTAAGGCTTTGTGGGGCAGGGTGGGCAGTTGGGCAACAGGGCTGGTAGGCCTGGGGCTGATCAGGCCCTGGGCCCACAGTCAGAGATGCTGCTACAACACCAGTCTAACCCATGCATGGTGGACAACTCGGGGAAGACACCTCTGGACCTGGCCTGTGAGTTCGGCCGCGTTGGGGTAAGTCTCCCTCGGAGCTGGGTGAGGTTCTTCCTGCCTGTCTTCCTGCTTGGAGTGGGGTTGGAGGCAGCCCCAAGCCAGCCCCCTCCACCCTGACCCTTCCTTCAAGGTGGTCCAGCTGCTGCTAAGCAGCAACATGTGTGCGGCCTTGCTGGAGCCTCGGCCAGGGGATGCTACTGACCCCAACGGCACCAGCCCCTTGCACTTGGCAGCCAAGAACGGCCACATTGACATCATCAGGTACAGCTAGGGAAAGGAAGGGGACCCATCTTTAGACGTCTGCGGCTCAGCAGTATCCAGGGGCTTAGGGCTTTTGCTTCTGGCTTGGGAATAAGTAGCCTCCAGGCTGGTAGCATAGGCTTGTCATCCCAGCTACTTGGGAGATAGAGGCAGGAGGATTGTACATTTAAGAACCTTCCTGGGAAATTTAGTGAGATCCTGTCTCAGAATGAAAAGTAAAGAAATTAACATGGGGCTGGAGAGATAGATGGCTTAGCGGTTAAGGCGCATGCCTGTGAAGCCTAAGGACCCCAGTTCGATTCTCCAGGTCCCACATAAGCCAGATACACATGGTGGTGCATGCATCTGAAGTTTGTCTGCAGTGGCTAGAGGCCCTGGCGCGCCCATTCTCACTCTCTCTCCATGTCTCTAACAAACAAATAAATAAAAATAAAATCTTTTTTTTTTTTTTTTTTTGGTTTTTCAAGGTAGGGTCTCACCACTCTGGCCCAGGCTGACCTGGAATTCACTATGGAATCTCAGTAAAATCTTTTTTTTTTTAAAAAGAAATTAATGTGGTGATAACATGCCAGCACTTAGAAGGCGGAGGCAGAAGGATCAGGAATTCAAGGTCATCCTCAGCTATACAGCAAGTTCAAAGCCAGCCTGGGGTAGTTGAGACCTTGTCTCAAAAACAAATAGCTGGGTGTGGTCGTGCATGCCTTTAACCTCAGCACTCAGATGCTATGAGTTCAAGGCCACCCTGAGACTACATAGTGAATTCCATGTCCGCCTGGGCTAGATTGAGACCCTACCTTAAAAAACAAAACAAAACAAAAAGCCTGGCATGGTGGCGCACGCCTTTAATCCCAGCACTCGGGAGGCAGAGGTAGGAGGATCACCGAGAGTTTGAGGCCACCCTGAGACTACATAGTGAATTCCAGGTCAGCCTGAGCCAGAGTGAGACCCTACCTCAAAAAACAACAACAAAAAAAAGAAAAAGAGAAAGAAAGAAAGAAAGAGAGAGAGAGAGAGAAGAGGAAAAGGAAAGAAAGGCTGGGGAGGTAGCTCTGGTGTAGTGATTGCCTAGCATGTGCAAGTCCGTATGTTCAATCCCTAGCGCCACTAAAATAAAGCAGCAGAGGAACTGAGCATGGTGGCTCATCTATAATGCCAGCACTTGGGAGACTGAGGTAGAAGGATCCTGTGACTTCAAGGCCAGCCTGGGCTACATAGTGAGTTCCAGGGCAGCTTGGGCTAGAGTGAGATCTTGCCAAATAATGAACAAAATGAGGATCCTCTGGGGAGTTGCAGGGATGTGGGGGTGTGATCAGGCCTGCAGGCATGCTCAGGCAAAGGAAGGACTGCCCTGGGGGGAGCAGTGTGAGGTTAGGAAGAGGCTCATGTAGCCCATCAGCCACTTGTTGGGTGATCTAGTAGTGGAAGCACTTAGCTCTCCAAGCCTCACTTTCTTTTCTTTTATTATTTATTTGGTTTTTCAAGGTAGGGTGTCACTCTAGCCAAGGCTGACCTGGAATTCACTATGTATCTCAGGGTGGCCTCAAACTCACAGCAATCCTCCTACCTCTGCCTCTGGAGTGTGGGATTAAAGGCGTGTGCCACCACACCCGGCTGTCAGCCTCACTTTCCCCATCCAGAAAGTGAGGCTCAGAGCATCGCTTCCTCAAGATTAGACGAGAAGACAGCTGTGAGGGTTCAGCCTTTGGCAAGCACGTGGAAACACCAGACAGTTGTATCATCACAGGGCAGGTTTGGCTCCTCTTCCAGGCCCAGCAGACAGTTGGGACACCCAGAATCTTGGCCTGGTTTGAGGGTGCCAGGGAGGAGGGCTTCTTCTGAAAGGCATATTCTCCCCGCCTTCCCACCAGACTCCTCCTCCAGGCTGGCATCGACATTAACCGCCAGACCAAATCTGGAACGGCTCTTCATGAGGCCGCACTCTGTGGGAAGACGGACGTGGTCAGGCTGTTGTTGGATGTGAGTCTGGGGGCCGGGCTGGATTGGAACTGGCGCCATGTCAGGGAGACTTGGGCCTGACGGGCATCTCCCTTTGGCATGTGCAGAGTGGGATCAATGCCCAGGTGAGGAACACCTACAGCCAGACGGCACTGGACATTGTGCACCAGTTCACCACGTCCCAGGCCAGCAAGGAGATCAAGCAACTGCTACGAGGTGAGCTTGAGTGGAGCCCAGGGCTGGAGAAGGGCCTGGGTGGGCAGCTCCCAGGACTGGGGGAATCTACTCCCTGTATCTCCAGAGGCCTCAGCAGCTCTGCAGGTGCGAGCAACCAAGGATTACTGCAACAATTACGACCTGACCAGTCTCAACGTGAAGGCTGGGGACATTATCACGGTGAGGGCAGCTCCTGGGTGCTGTGGCAGGGATGGGAGACCCAGCATGGTCAGAACACCCTCCTGCAACAGCTGGGGATTAGGGAGGGTGCTGGAAGTTGGCTTCATCTGCAAAAATGTTTCCTTGAGGACTGGAGAGGTGGCTTAGTGGTTAAGGTGCTCGCCTGCGAAGCCCAAGGACCCATGTTCTACTCTCCAGATCCCACATAAGCCAGATGCACAAAGGTGAGACAAGTGCAAGGTCTCACATGCCCACTAGGTGGTGCAAGCATCTGGAGTTTGATTTCAGTGGCTGAGGCCCTGGCATACCAATTCTTTCTCTCTCTCTAAAAAAAAAAAAAGACATCTTCTTCTTGAGCATGCTCCCCCTTTATTTGACCAGGTCCTGGAACAGCATCCAGATGGTCGATGGAAGGGCTGTATCCATGACAACCGGACAGGCAACGACAGGGTGGGCTACTTCCCATCTTCTCTGGGAGAGGCAATTGTCAAGCGAGCAGGTGAGCAAGCAGGGGTCACTGGGCCTGAGCAAGGGAGCTGCAGGTATGCTGTGGTGTGCTGGTGGCTGGGTCAGGTGGAGTTCTAGCCACAGGCAAGGCTGGCATCCAGGAGTGCCTCCTCCTGGCCATCTCTCAGAAGGACTCCCGCCCCACACACACAGTCCTTCACTTACTCCACCATGCCTGCCATGGCCCAGTTCGGAGCCACCAGGACACAGGGACCCAGACGTACATTGCTGCAGCTCTTCTTTCTCTTGGTGAGAAGGAACAGGAAGGACAGTGTCATAAACACAGAGGGGGTGTACTAAAAAGTGACATACAGAAAGTAAAGCAAAGCCCACCTTAGGTCGGTAGGTCAGAGAAAGTCCAGGGAGGTGGGAAGGGCAGGTCATAGGCAGAACAATCCAGACAACATGAGTCAAACATATACAAAGGCTCTGGGGCAGGAACAGTCTGAGCACCTGAGTGGACATACTCAGAGCTGAATGGGAAGGGGAAGGCGAAAGACCAAGCTGGGAAACCCAGTGGCCTGGTTTCAGGCTGGTTTATCTTCTTTTTTTCTTTTCTTTTCTTTTTAAAAAATATTTTTATTAGCCGGGCGTGGTGGCGCACACCTTTAATCCCAGCACTCGGGAGGCAGAGGTAGGAGGATCGCCGAGAGTTCAAGGCCACCCTGAGACTACATAGTTAATTCCAGGTCAGCCTGGACCGGAGTGAGACCCTACCTCGAAAAACCAAAAAAAAAAAAAAAAAAAATTTATTTATTTATTT
>PVKW010002487.1:0-52935 GCA_004027895.1 Orientallactaga bullata | reverse complement strand
CCAAGATTCCTTTGACTTTGCAGGCAAACACCTTAACCGCTAAGCCATCGCACCAGCCTTTTTTTTTTTTTTTTTTTTTTTGAGGTAGAGTCTCACTTTAGTCCAGGCTAACCTGGAATTCACTATGTAGTCTCAGGGTGGCCTCAAACTCATGGTGATCCTCCAATTTCTGCCTCCCGAGTGCTGGGATTAAAGGCGTCCGCCACCACGCCCAGCTTCAATTTATCTTCTACAGTGGATGTGGAGATTGACAGGTGGGGCCGGAGGGCCAAGGAAGAGGTGTAGCCTGCAACCATCGGTCAGACAGTTCCTGAGGTGGAGGTCTTGGCTCTCGGCCCTTGAGTGACTTCTGCCTCCTAGCAGAGAGATCACACCCTCTAGCGTGCATTTGCCTGTGTGTCCTGGCCGTAGGCCTCTCCAACAAACTGTTCTGCCCTTAAACATCAAGAGGTTCTCAGCTCCCTGGAGACAGTGGAGCGGGAAAAGGCTATGGCACAGCTTCTACTCTGCACCCCCCTTCTGAGTCTGATCATGCCGGGGCAGCCCAGGGCTCAGGGAGGCTGTTTTTGGCCTGCAGGTTCCCGAACAGGTGGCGAGCCAAGCCCATCCCAGGGAGGAAGCTCGTCTGGGCCCTCTGCACCCCCGGAGGAGATCTGGGTGCTGAGGAAGCCTTTTACAGGTAGGCTGGGGACCTTCTGAGTGTCGGGGTGATGACCTTTCTGCGGGGCCAGTGTACCCCATGGTCCCTGTGTTGGCAGGTGGAGACCGTAGTGGCAGCTTGAGCAGTGTGGCTGGTGGCAGGAGTGGTGGGGGCCATGCCCCGCATGCAGGCTCTGAAGGAGTCAAGGTGAGTTGGCTTGTGGAGGGGGTAGACTGAGTCAGCCGACTGAGCCTGAAGCAGTGCTGGCAAGCCTGACCCTCTGGGTTACAGCTCCTGGCAACAGTGCTTTCCCAGAAGTCGGTCTCTGAGTCCAGCCCAGGGGACAGCCCTGTCAAACCTCCAGAGGGCTCTACAGGTAAGAGCAAGGCTACAGCTGTGCTGCCTGGCAGGAAGGTGTGCTTAAAGTGTCCTTGCTCTGCTACCCCATCTCATCACCAGGTGCCGCCCGGTCCCAGCCTCCAGCAGCACATGTCGGGCAGGTGTACGGGGAGCAGCCACCCAAGAAGCTGGAGCCAGCCTCGGAGGGCAAGGTATAGGGCCCGGCCAGCTCTGGGGCCAGGCTCAGGAGGGGTGGGGCTGACAGTCTGACAGGCACATCTGGCCACAGTAACAGCTGAGGGCCTTGACAGGCCAGACCCTTCTTTCTGTCTGTCTGTGTGTGTGTGTCGTGTGTGCACACATACACAAGCGTACAGGTGTTGTCTATTGTGTAGGCTGTGAGTTAGTGTGTACAAACTTGTGGCGGTATGCAGGGTGGCATATGTATGTAGAATGGCTGACTGTGAGGTGGGCACGCATGTGTGGTGGTGGCACAGATGGAAGGGGATGGGTGTGAGACATATGGGTGTGTGTGGGTGTGGTAGGTCATATGGACTTGAACCTGTGTGGCTGGGAAGCATGAGCTGCTGGCTGAATCCTGCCCAGCAGAGGAGGCGAGGCACCCCTGACTGGGGCCCAAAGCCCACCTTCCAGGGAGCAGCCCAGCCCAAAGCCCCTTCCCCCAGAACCCCTCACCACCAGGCAACATCGCCTGCCTCTCCAAGATGATGTGGGTGGGAGAGGAGGTCAAGGAGGCCATGACGCAGACAACAGCCTGACTGTCCTTGTGGAGCTCACAGAAGAAGGCTGGAGGTCTGAGGATGCCATGTCCAGGATGACAGATCACAGAGCACCAGTGGACCACAACAGCCGGACCCATCACGCAGGCCATGAGCCAAGCAGAGAAGGAGGCCTTGTGGAGGCTGAGGTGCAGCCCAGTGGCAGGCGGGCTGTAGTCGGTGCCTTGTGTCTTGCAGAGTGCCGAGGTGGTCAGCCAGTGGCTTGCCACGTTCCAGCTGCAGCTGTATGCCCCCAACTTTACCAGCGCCGGTTATGACCTACCCACCATCAGCCGCATGACCCCTGAGGTGAGCTGCCACAGGCTGGCCACCAGCTGCCTCCATTCCCAAAGATAGGTCCCTGGCTCCTGCGAATTAACAGGCCTCCTCTCTGCTCAGGATCTCACAGCTATCGGTGTCACCAAGCCAGGCCACCGGAAGAAGATCAGTGCAGAAATCAGTGGCCTGAGCGTCCCTGACTGGCTGCCTGAACACAAACCCGTAAGGCTCCTTGCGCCCTGGTGGCCAAGCCAGGACTGGCAAGGTGGATGGACAGACAGACAGACAGACAGACAGGCTGTCTCCCTGGCTACAGCCCTTACCTGCCTTCTGGGGTCCTAGGAAGTGGAGAGTGGAGAATGGAGCCAGGACTGATGGCACATGCCTATAATTCCAGCACTCGGGGAGGCTGAGGCAGGAGGATCGTGAGTTCAAGGCCTGCCTGGGCTACAGAGGGTGAATGGCCCACCAGCAGGGAGCCACCTGGACAGCCTGTTTGCCCATCATGGGCACTGGGGCTGCTCTCCCTGGGCAGGGGCATGGCTAACACTGTTTGGGGGCTGTTGGAGGACGGGGAGCCTGAAGCCAGGAGTTCTGTCCCCTCCCACTTACTGGCAGCACCCCCATGACACTGTCCTTCACTTACACATGGACTGCAGAGGGGCACCTGTGGGCTGACGCTGTGGCCACATGCATGCACACAGGTCCCACCACACATGCTAGCCCGTGCCAAAGGCTGATGTCCCATGGGGAGACCTGCACAGCTGGTGGTGGCTGTTTACTAACTGGGAGGTCCCTATGTGTGGGGACGGCTTTGGGGCTGACGCTGGCTCTCTGGGCCCCACACTAGCTGGGTGCTCCCTTCCACCCATGCGACAAGTGCTGTGGCCATCTGAAGCTCCTCCCATCCCTCCCCCCAACAATAGGGCCCTGGATCTGTTGGCAGAAGAGTCTGAACTCATGTGTCCCCCCTTGCCACAGTCAGCAGCTCAGGGGGTCCTCCCAGCAACATCTCTGTGCCCTGTGGGCCTCGCCTCACTCTGACACCTGCATGATTGGGGGTGCTGAGTGTGGTGCACGAGTGGCTTCAGCTGGGAGCTTGGGGGATGACTGGGAGGATCTTGGTGAGGACACTCTGGATATTTGGACATGTGCGGTGTGACTGTGTGGTGTGACGTATGACTGTGCATCTGGTGTGGGTGGGGAAATGGCAAGAGTGTGATCAGGAGGGGGTGTCTATGCCTTGCTGGAAATAGTGTGCAGGGTGTGCACATGTGTACATATATCTGATGTGACAACGTGTGTCTGTGTCCATGACGTGTGGGTACGTATCTTAGGACACGGCTTGCGGCCACCTGGCCAGACAAGGAAGCATTTTCTTCCACCTGAAACTGGGTCCTGACAGTAGGTGCCTGTGTGCGTGTTTGAGTGTATGTGTTTGTGTGCGTTTGCGTGTACTGACTTATGTGTACCCACTGCCTGATGGGCATGTTGAGGAGCTGGCCTGGGGTTCCCACCAAGGCTGTGCCTCAGCTATCTACTATATTGGCACCCCAGGCCTGCCTGTTTGTCCTTCTGTCTGTCTGTGCCTGGCGGGTTTATCTTCTAATAGCTCCAAGCAGGTGGTCAGGGTGTGAGCAGCCGACTGGGGCTGCCCCTCTCTGTCCGGCTCTCCATAGGCT
This sequence comes from Orientallactaga bullata, assembly GCA_004027895.1. Classification (NCBI taxonomy): domain Eukaryota; kingdom Metazoa; phylum Chordata; class Mammalia; order Rodentia; family Dipodidae; genus Orientallactaga; species Orientallactaga bullata. The sequence continues at coordinate 49,216 of PVKW010002487.1, read as the reverse complement.
AATTTGGCTGTGTGGCTGTCCATGATTGGCCTGGCCCAGTACTACAAGGTGCTGGTAGACAATGGCTATGAGAACATCGACTTCATCACTGACATCACCTGGGAAGACCTGCAGGAGATCGGCATAACCAAGCTCGGTGAGGCCCTTGGCCCCCGCCCAGCCCGCTTACCTCTGCCTATACCTCCAGATCCTCCTGACCTGTCCCCCTGCTCCTTGCTCAGGACACCAAAAGAAACTGATGCTGGCGGTGAGAAAACTGGCAGAGCTGCAGAAGGCAGAATATGCCAAGTACGAGGGGGGACCTCTGCGTCGGAAGGCACCTCAGTCTCTTGAAATGATGGCCATCGAGTCGCCACCCCCACCTGAGCCTGCCCCTGCAGACTGCCAATCTCCTAAGATGACCACCTTCCAGGACAGCGAGCTCAGTGGTGAGCTGCAGGCTGCCCTGTCCGGTCCTCCTGACGGGGGTGCGGCTGCTGCTGAGAAGCCTTCCAACCACCTGCCAGCCACTCCGAGGGCCACCATGCGTCAGGAGTCCAGTTTGGGTGGACGGGCTCGCCACATGAGCAGCTCTCAGGAGCTGCTGGGCGATGGGCCCCCTGGGCCTGGCAGCCCCATGTCACGAAGCCAGGAGTACCTGCTGGATGAGGGGCCAGTCCCTGGCACGTCACCCAAAGAGGCCCGGCCTGGCCGCCACGGCCACAGCGTCAAGAGGGCCAGTGTGCCCCCGGTGCCTGGCAAACCACGGCAGGTCCTTCCACCAGGCACCAGCCACTTCACACCTCCTCAGACGCCCACCAAAGCCCAGCCAGGCTCCCCTCAGACCCTTGGGGGACCTCATGGTCCAGCCCCAGCCACGGCCAAGGTGAAGCCAACTCCACAGCTGCTGCCACCAGCTGAGCGACCCATGTCGCCTCGATCCCTGCCTCAGTCGCCCACACACCGTGGTTTTGCCTATGTGCTGCCCCAGCCTGTGGAGTGCGAGGCAGGACCAGCTGCTCCAGGACCTGCACCCCCGCCTGTACCAGCAGCTGTGCCCACACTGTGCCTGCCCCCAGAGGCTGATGTGGAGCCTGGGAGACCCAAGAAACGGGCCCACAGCCTGAATCGCTACGCCACGTCTGACAGTGAACCAGAACGGGATGAGCTGCTTGTGCCCGCCGCTGCAGGACCCTATGCCACAGTCCAGCGGCGTGTGGGGCGCAGCCACTCAGTGAGGGCACCAGCTGGCACTGACAAGAATGTCAACCGCAGCCAGTCCTTTGCTGTTCGGCCCCGTAAGAAGGGGCCTCCGCCACCCCCACCCAAGCGCTCTAGCTCAGCCATGGCCAGTGCCAACCTGGGTGATGAGCAGGCTCCAGATGCTGAGACGGAAGATGGCAGACTAGGGGTCCGGGCACAGCGCAGACGGGCTAGTGACCTGGCTGGTAGTGTGGACACAGGTAGTGCAGGCAGTGTGAAGAGTATTGCAGCCATGTTGGAGCTGTCTTCCATTGGGGGTGGGGGCCGGGCTGCTCGCAGGCCCCCAGAAGGCCACCCCACACCTCGTCCTGCCAGTCCAGAGCCCGGCCGAGTGGCTACAGTGCTGGCCTCTGTGAAGCACAAAGAGGCCATTGGGCCTGATGGTGAGGTGGTGAACCGGCGCCGTACACTCAGTGGCCCTGTCACTGGACTTTTGGCCACTGCACGCCGGGGTCCTGGGGAACCCGCAGAGCAGGGTCCCTTTGTGGAAGATGGTGTAGCCCGGCAGCGGCCTCGAGGTCCATCCAAGGGTGAGGCAAGTGTAGAGGGGCCGCCTCTGGCTCGGGTAGAGGCCAGTGCCACTCTCAAGAGGCGCATCCGGGCCAAGCAGAGCCAGCAGGAGAATGTCAAATTCATCCTGACCGAGTCTGATACAGTCAAGCGTAGGCCCAAAGCAAAGGAGCGGGAGGCTGGGCCTGAGCCTTCCCCACCACTGTCTGTGTACCAGAATGGCACAGCCACTGTTCGCCGCAGACCAGCCTCAGAGCAAGCTGGGCCCCTGGAGCTGCCTCCACCTCCCCCACCTGCTGAACCCCCTCCCACTGACCTGGTTCATCTGCCCCCACTGCCCCTACCTGATGGTGATGCCCGGAAGCCCACGAAGCCTCCTGTCTCTCCCAAGCCCATCCTGGCTCAGCCTGTGCCCAAGATCCAGGGCTCACCCACGCCTGCTTCCAAGAAGGTGCCACTTCCAGGCCCTGGCAGCCCAGGTAGGTGCAGAAGGCCAGCTAGGGTAGCGTTAGAAGGGGGTCTCAGTAGCCTCATCTGCAGTCCTATCTCATAGTCTGGTTTTCCTTTCTGGATTTGACGAAGCTCAGATGGGTGGACAGTGTCCACAGATTCCCCCATCCAATATCCGTTGTGGGGAAGCTCTTTGCCAGCCTAGTGGTGGACGTGCTTGGCCAAGGAGACCCCAAAGCCCACAACAGTAGGGATGGACCGTGCTTTGGCTGGGATGGACAAGGTGCAGGAGAGGGGAAGGGTCACAGGTAGGACAGAGGTGCCCAGGTCCTGAGGCATTTTAAGTTGGCAGTGCAGCTGCAGCGCGCACTCTCTGGAGGGGCTTGGGACAGGGTTTGCAATGTGGAGCCCCTGGGAAGCTTAGGGCGGAAGATAGCGTCAGCAGCCTGGTCCTCTCCCGCAGAGGTGAAGCGTGCCCACGGCACGCCGCCGCCGCCGCCCGTGTCTCCCAAGCCGCCGCCGCCGCCCACGGCCCCCAAGCCGGCCAAAGCCGTGGCAGGGCTGCCATCGGGCAGCGCCAGCCCGTCCCCGACGCCGTCGCCCGCGCGCCAGCCGCCCGCAGCCCTCGGGAAGCCGGCGGGCAGCACGCCGCCCTCGCAGGGCGCCACCGCCCAGCCCCCGTCCCCCGGCGCGCTGCCCGCGCCCGCCAAGCCCCCGCGCGCCGCCGCCGCCCCGGCCGCCGCCGCGACCCCCGACGGCGCTGCGCCCGCGGACAGCGCGCGGCAGAAGCTGGAGGAGACGAGCGCGTGCCTGGCCGCGGCGCTGCAGGCGGTGGAGGAGAAGATCCGGCAGGAGGACGGGCAGGGCCCGCGGTAGGTCCCCCGGGGGGGGGCTCGGGGGTGCGGGAGGCCGGTGCGGGGCGTCCTCGTGCAGGGGCCGTGGCCTGCGCTGACCACGCCCGTCGATCGGCCTCCCCCGTCCTGTCCTGTCCCCCCCACCCCCCGCAGCCCCTCGGCTTCTGCGGAGAAGAGCACCGGGAGCATCCTGGACGACATCGGCAGCATGTTCGACGACCTGGCCGACCAGCTGGATGCCATGCTGGAGTGAGGCCCGCCTCCGGCCCGCGCTCTGACCTTTACCTCAGGACGGGCACTTCTGGGCAGCGGGGCGGGGACCGGGCGAGCAAGGTGGGGGCCCAGCCTGCAGCCCAGGTCTGCACAAGCACAACTCCCGCCTCCTGGCCCAGGCCGGCCGGTAGTCTGAAGGACCGCCAGGCCGGGGGCTCCAAGGGCTCTGGGCGGCAGAAGAGCTGCCCCGCTGGTGCCCGTTCCTGTCTGCTGTTCCCTGTGCAATAACTGCTGGGCCCCAGGATAGCAGGTTCTGCCCTGCGGTGGGGAGGGTGGCTCCTCCCTTGCCTGGGGGCGGAGGGAAGACGGGGGTGGCTGCTGTGGCCCCCTCCCCAATCCGTGGCAGAGCACAGGCCTATGCCCAGCACAGAACTGCCCATTGGGGAACCTCCGCCAGCCGCTCTGGCGCAGCACAAAGGGACAAGGGGCCAAGGTTGGGCCCACCCCTCTGCACCCCCAGAATATAAGCTATCAAGAGTATTAATTTATTGGGAATGAGCTGAAGCAGATCTCCCCAGAGAAACAAAAAGGTATAACTTTAACAAATATATATTTAAAGAAAGAAAAAAATATTATTGATTCTATAGAAAACCATTTACCAACTGAAAGGACACTGGAGTCCAGCTTGGGACTAAAGCTGTCAGAGGCCCAGGCCACCTTTGTCCTTCCATCCAGGAGTGGCCTTGCCCCTGGTCAGGAGCACACACAGGAGGGAAGGGGGCAGCTCTGCCCAGGCCCCCTGATCCACTCTTCTCACTTCTGAGTCTGAAGAACTTGAAGGATGTGCCTTGCTCACTGACTGGGCTGTGTCCTCCATGCTCCAGGCCTCGGGGAGGGCTTCTTCCTTCTGGGTGTGACCATGCCCTGGGGGGGGCTGGTATGAGAGTACACCGTATGTGTGTGTGGTAAACGTGGGCATGTGGCTGAATGACAGCAGCGAGTGCAGGGGCATGCATGCCAGGCTGTGGGCAGATGTGTGTGCGAGGGTGTGCCTGCCCCTCAACTCCCGTAAAGCAGTCTTGTACAGGCAGTCTGCCTGCCCAACCCTCTAGAGTTCCCATGGCCACTTCTGCTCATGGTCTGAGACTGTGTCGTGTTGTCATTCTCACCCTTTTCCTCCCTCCCAAAAATACTGACTCATCTCTATTGTGTTTGCTGATCCACAAGTGTCGGGCACAACTTTGACATTTCTTTTTAAAAAAAAAAAAAAAGAAAGAAAGAAAAACACGCTGAAACCAGTGATTGTGGTGTGGGCTAGTGGAGGGAGCCAATTGAGGTGGTATCCAGGCATAGAACACCTTTCCAACTGTCACACCTGGCGCTTCCATCCACCGTTTTCTCCTCTGTGGGTGGCCCAGGCTGGGGCTCCAGCAGGTGGGGAGGGGGGTCTGGGCAGGAAGCTGCTGATAGCTGTCAATAAACAGCAGAAAACTGAAGCTGCCTGGCTCACTCTTTGAGGGCATGTGTTGGGAAAAGCAAGGGTCAGAGATTGGAGAAGCTGCGAGCCCAGGAGGCAAGCCTTTTCCTGCAGGGAGGAGGGCCCCTCTCCCTCACTGCTGGTACCTGTGCACACCACTGTCCTCAGGACTAAGCACACCCTGGTCCTAGTCGTCTTCACTCCCAACCAGTGTGTTCAGCTTTTATTTCAATAGGGAAGTAATAAAATCTATGTACAGTCTAAAACCAGTAGAAAAGGTAAGTAAAAAGGCCCGTAGTCCATCTGGAGTGATGAAGAATGGGGGAGTGATGAATGGGGGGAGTGACGGGTGGGCCGGGCAAGCTTCGTACCTGGCACCCAGAAAGGGGCCTGGGCATTTCACTGGCAGCAGTGAGAGCAGGACCTAATGAAGAGAGGCTCACTGAGCACAGGGCAAGGAGGGCACTGTCTGCACGCCTGAGCCAGTCTATCTGGACCCACAGGACAGTCAGAAACACCAGGGCCACCACACATGGCCAGCCTGGCTGACAGACCCATTCTGTTAGCACGTCCAGACCTGCAAAGAGAAGGCTCTGTTTCAGGACCCTTGTGGCCCAAGGATACCTGCTGTGCAGAATAAGGCTCCCTGCCTCTCTGCCCCCTCCTCATACTCCATCCCACGCAGCCTGTGACAGGCCGGCACAAGCACTGACCTTTACAGTGCTGTCCACAGCCCCCGAGAAGAGCCTGCCTCGGGACACAGCCAGGGCAGTCACACTGCCCTGATGGCGCAGCAGGGTCTGTGTGCAGATCATGTTGTCCATACTCCAGACCTGGGGGAGGGGAGAGGTGCACAAAGGAAATGAGGGTCCACTGGGGTCCAGCCCCTATTCCCTCTGGGCCTTCTTCCACTGCTACTGGGCAGCACATACCCTGAGGGACCGGTCATAGGATGCACTGAAGACTTTGGTCTGGTCTGGTGTTGAAATAACTGCCAGGGCATACACTGTGCCCACATGGCCTGTTAGGGTCCGCACCTGTTCCTTAGACTCAATGTCCCACACCTGAAAAGAGGGAGGGCAGGGGCACGTCAGAGACACAGACTGAGAATGAGGGGAGAGGAGACAGGCCCACTAAGCCTGCCTCAGGGTGCCCTGCCCTTACGTGAATGAGGTTCTCATAGGTGCCACAGACAATGTGGTGATTCGTCACAGCGATGGAGTAGACACTGCCGCCAGATGTCTGCAGGACGTGGATGCAGTCAAGGGTCCGGATGTCCCATATCTAGGGACAAGTATGGCGCTTGGCCTCAGGCTCACCTTGGAGTCTCTCAGGCTCAGAAGAAGGCAGCCTACAACTCAGGCTGTACAGGAGGGAAGGGCAGGGGCAAAGCAGTGGGAGCCGCAGGGCAAGTTCCTGTCACCAGGAGTGGCTTGGGGTACCTTGATTGTCTGGTAAGAGCCACTGTACAGGTAGGTCTGGGCTGCCACCAGGGCCCGCACCCAGTGGTTGAGGCCAGTGAGCTCCTTCTTCAACTTCAGCTCAGTGCCCACGATGTCCCAGACCTGCGGGGAAGGTCACGAGCCAAGGCTGGGAAGGTGCCCAATGCCCCAGTGTCTCCTACAGCGCCTCTTGCCTGTACCTTGATGGCCTTCAGGGAGCCACTGAAGAGCATGTTGTGGGAGGACACGAGTGTGCAGACAGGGTTGTCATGGGCCCGGATGGTGTTCACCTTCTGTAGGTTTTGGATGTCCCACACCTGTCGGGGGGGTGGGGTGACTATAAGCTTCAGGGCTGAAGGTCAGTGAAGATGAGGCAAGCCCTAGGCATCCTCTGCCCACCCCTTGTCCTCACCCCCAACCCACTCACAATGATGGTGCAGTCTGCAGACCCGCTGTACAGTTTGCACCTGGGGAGGCAAAGCCAACGTGTGGAGGCGGGGAAAGCCACCGTATCTTGGGAACAGTCCCCACCAGCTCCAGGAATCAACAACTTGGCCTGGTGCTAAAGCCATGGTGGTTTCCTGAGCCGCAGCCTCAGTGCCTCCCCCCAAGTCCCTGTGCTGGGAATCAAACCTGGAGGGGGCACTAAGTGCCCCACCACTGAGCCAAGTCCCTGACTCCTAACCTCAGTTTTACTAAGGTCATGGGCACTCAGCATGATGCCCACTGAAGAAGCATTTCAAGGCTGTGCAGGGGGAAGGATCACCTACTCTGAGCTCCATGGCTGCTGCCAACACCAGCCCAACTGTGCTCAGTGAGGATGAGCAAGGCCCTTGCTTGATACACACACACACTCCAATGCAACACAAGCCAGCAAGGCAGGTCTATGTGGCCTGTATCCAGAGCTGTGCCCAGGATGCTGGCCGAGGTAATGACAGTTGAGCTACCTTACCCTCTTACAGGTGCCACCTGTAGCTTCTGTGTTGCAAGGCTGGCTGTGCTAGGCTTGGTGAACACAAGTCCAGAGAGTAGCTACCGGGGGGCCCATCCACTGCCACCTTGAGACCTAGCACTGCTTAGGGGGCGAGGGTACTCCAGAAGGGCAGATACAAGCCACACAGGCTCGAGCTCAGAGCCCACAGGGAGGCAGCACAGCATTTCCTGTCCCTGTGGTCAGCAGGCACACCTGTGCCTGGACTCACCCCTGGATGCAGAGCGCCAGCACAATGCCATCATGGCCCTCCAGTGTCTTCTGGCACTTGTAAGTGGTACATGTGTCCCACACCTGCAGAGATCAGGCCAGAGCAGGTCCAGTAGGGTCAGCCTGGTGCCAAGGGGCAGGATGGCAGACATCCGAGGGAGAAGGCCCAGCTGTGGGCAGGAAGTGGCAGAGGCTGGCATGCAGTGCCCACCCCATCCCAGCCAAATGGCAGGTCTGAGGGACACAACCCTCCACACCTTGATGGTCTTGTCAGAGGAACCACTGAAGAGAAGGTCACCCATGGAGTAGACACAGAGACACCAGACAGGGCCCTGATGGCCCACAAAGGTCCCTTTGCACTTGAAGATCTGCTGAGGGTCATAGGCTGCAAACAGGAGAAGCTAGTGAGCGACCCAGTGAGGCTCTGGGGGACAGAGTGTGAGTGAAGCAGGGGCTATACTTACATCCTAGGATGCCCATGTTCAGGCGGGCATTGATGTGGGACAGCTCATCCTGCAAGGTCAAAGGCAGAGCAGAGGGCATGTGGGCAGAGCTGCCATGGCCTTTGGTAAAGCCAAGGAACCTCAAGGCCCTGGGCCAGCCCTTGCCAGAAGATGGACCCTTAATCCTGATTAGTGGGGGCAGAGGCCAGTTGGGGGGAGGGGGCTGGTGCATGATCCTTTACCTCAACCTGCCCTCCCGCACCTCACCAAGCAGGGCCCCTGCCTCCTTACGTTCAGCATGGAGGCATCCCTCCGGAACTCCATGAGGTCCTCACTGAGCTTGCTCTGGTTCTCATCGAGGACATCTGAGTGGAAGGACAGGGATTCACCATGGCTGGCAGCAACACTGTAAGCTGCGCCCTCTGGACCAGACCTTACCAAACTTGAGCTCTAGGCTCTTCTCCAGCTGGTCGATCTTCTCAGAGAGTTTGCCCAGCATGGAGCGCAGGAAGGCGATCTCTTGGTCCTTCTGGGCCAGTGCCACGTGCATCTCATGGAAGCGGTCATCTGTCTGCTGCAGGAACTCCTTCAGGCCCTCGAAACGGCATGTCTCCAGGTGCGTTTCGTACGTGTCCTGGTTCCCGATGAACGTGCACCTGAGAGGACAGGACAGCTGCTCTCTTGCCTGTCTGGCAGGACCTCTCCCGTGGCCTCCCTAGCCCCAAGTCCCTGAAGAATCCTCCACTGCTGTGCTCACCACCCCTAGATCTAGCCACCCACCCAACCTCCATCAGCCAGCAGACCATTTCACCAGTGAAATGTTATCACACACCCAGAGGTCCTTTGGGGTCCCTCTCACCCTAACAATAAAATCTGCTCCTCTCACTGATCTTCTATTCTGAAAAGCTCTTCCCTTCTCCTGCCCCACCTCCTCTCTCTGCTGTTTGCTCCAGCCATTTGCTCAAATATGTACCCGTGCCCACCATCCCTGACACCACACTGCCAACCCATGCGACGCCCTCTGTATACTCCTGCTGGGCTCAAGTCTCCTGCGCACTTGGATCTTGGCTGTGAAGGCAGTCATTGGTGTGTCTCCTGGGCACCAGTTCACAGGGGCCCTCAGCCCTGGTGTGCTGAGGAGGGATTGGGACCCCACCAGCCCACACCCCACCCCCGCCCACTCACCCGTACTTGGAGTGGGGACACTTGATGTGCTCACACTCCTTCAGGTGGGCCTCAAGGTTCATCTTGAGCAGGGGTGGGCAGCTGGGGTTGTTGGGGCAACGCACAGGCCTGTAGTCACAACTGCCCTCGTGATCCCTATGCGTAGTTGGGACATGGGAAGGGGGACCTGAGCTGGGACCCAACAACAGAGCCCAAAAGGGAAGGGGGAAAGGTGCTCCGTGCCCCAGGTAGCTAGGGGTGCCAGAGGTGCTTACTTGCGGGCACTGAGCTTGATGGTGAAGGGACAGCCTCGCGGATCTACTTCGAAGACTCCGGGCTTCCCCGCGCCCACTGCACGGCAGCCGTGCCGGCAGTGAATAAAGAGCTCCCCGATCTGCTCGGCCACCGCAATGTTGTTCACCACCACTGTCAGCTTGGCATTGTCCACAGGACACTTCTCTGAGGGAGGAGGGCATGCTGAGCCCACTGCCTGCCCAGCCACCACTTCCCCTGGCAGCTCTGCCCAGCAAGAAGCTAAGTCCTGGGAAGTGGGTTGCAGAAGTTCACTGGGTATCTGATCTTCCCATCTATCTGCCACACCAAAGTGCACAGCGGGCCTAGAGCACCTGTCACATGCAGGTGATGACACAAGCCTCTCAGAAACCTAGGTGGGGCCAAAGGAGCCATGGAAAGGAGGTGGGGAGGCAGCCAGCCAGCCTGGCATGGGGCAGGAGCAAGTGCTGCTAGAGAAACAGCATTCTTCAGAGCCAGGCTCTAACCACGGGAGACCCCACCCCATCCCAGCCCCGTCACAGCAAGGGTTCTACATCTGGAGACCAGAAGTTCAGGGTCTCACTGTTCTACTGTGGACTCCTGTACTGGGGTCTGAGCACCTGCAGGTCTGACCTAACCTCAGCAGAGGCCACACATGCCTGGATGCTAGGCACAGACAGGTGAGAGCAGCCAGTGGCCTCTGCTGGCACCCACAGGGCCCACGGGGCGGGACTGCTCTTCCCAATGGGAGAGCAAGGGCTCCAGGTCTGGAGGAGAGGCCCACACCTACCTGACTTCAAGGCACATCTTCTACAGAACGTGTGCTGTGGGGACAAAGGGTGGACTTGGAGAACAGCTGGAGTCATCTTTATCCCAAGTCAAGGCCTGTGGTGACACAGGCCTCGATCCTACCCCATGCTCACTCAAGAGTGCACCTGCTGGGCAGCCAGACAGGCAAAGCTCCGTGGGAAGGGGGCCAGCAGCCCACCGGCTGGAGAGTCAGGAGGGACAACCTGGGGTGGGTGGTGGGAGGGTCTGTGGGGTGGCTTACCCCACATGTGGTGATCACAGGGTCCTTGAACACACTGCAGCAGAGTTGGCAACAAAGCTTCACCGAGGGCTGCTCAGCAAACACCAGCGGTTCCTGGATGGAGCAGAGCAAAGGGCAGGTGATGGGAAGGGAGGTGGGCCTGGGGTGCTGATGGACCTGAGGAGTCCACCCTCAGTCATAGTACCACCCAGGTGGCCCACCTGCCCACCCTGTCCAGGCCCAGGGCTGGTTCTGCTTTGAGAAAGGTTGCTGAGGCTGGCGGGGGTTGGGAGTGGGGTGCATGTAATGATTGAGAGGCAAAGGCAGGGGATGAGGCCCCAGAGGCAGCAGAGCAGCTCATGCGAGCGAGGGCCCATGGTCTTTGCCAGCCCTTGTTGACCCCTTTGTCTGGGATGAAGAGCAGAACTCGTCCTACCTACGCCCCACCTTCCCACCACTCGTCCCTGAGCAGCCCTGAGAGGAGTGGGGAGATGGGGCTCCTGGAGTCCCCACATGGACCAGGGAGAGGACCAGAGGCCCTGACTAGGCCTGACTCACCCTCTCACTGAGAGCCGGGCTGGTGTGACCTGAGGGGAAGGTGCCCCGTGCCACCACAGCACAGGGACAGCCCTGCTGAGCCCACCACACCTACCGGCTCCTCCTCCTCCTCAGGCAGAGAGAACGTAGAGCGCAGGGACATGCTGGATTCAGAGTGCAGAGAGCGGACGGAGATGGCCGAGTCGGAGCGGCGAGGGGTGCTGATGGGGGGCTGCACAGAGGGAGGCAGCCCATCAGAGGGCTCCGCTCAGGTTCTGAGCAGTGGGGAGGACCAGGCTGAGCCCTGGGGAGGCTCAGGGCAGAGGTGCCCCTAGCCCACTCCACTCACAGCACGCCCACAGTGAAGTGTTTGTGGGAAGCCGCTGTGGCCCACATCCCCCCCTGCCCACCCGGGCTGGCCCTGGCCCCACCCCTTAGTGTTGGGCTGCCCGCTCTCCTCTGCCAACTTTCTTTGTGTAAATGGAGAGACTTCCTGCTATTCAATTGTACGAGGACACGCTCAGGCTGCTTCCTGCTTCCCGTGAGGGAATGTGTGCTACACAGAGGCTGCCTCCCCCAGCCAATCCTGGGGCGGCCCAGGCCCTTGGACCACTGAACAAAAGGGACTAGAAGGCTGGCCTGGGAAAGGTGTCCCTGGGCTCAGCTGCCTGTCTGGCTTTCTTGGCCAGGAAACACTAGGTCCAGCCAGGAAGACTGATGGGGAAGGCAGAGATGTTCCCACTAGACCGTGGCCTAGCCTCTCAGAGCTAGAGTAAGAGCCACAGGGGCCTGCCTCTGCCCGGGGCCACTTTCAGTGAGTGCTTGGGGGCCCAGAGACAGGGAACAGGTGGGCTCAGAAACCTCCAGAGTGTCCACGAGCCACTGCTCCCAACCGCTCCTCCTCTCAGCCTAACAAACTCGCAGCCTCATTCAAGAGCTGTCCGGGACCAGCTGCCTCTCTCCCGAGCCTGTGTCCAGCCAGAAGGCTCTGGGAATGAGCCTGTTCCTGCCAGCCTGGGCCTAAAACCCCATGGCACAGAGGCACAGTCAGTCCCAGGACCTGGAATCCCCAAGCAGGTAGCAGAGTCTAGGCACACACCTTCCTCAGCAGGGCAGTGACCACCTCCCCCCCCCCACCAGTGTCTCAAGTGGCCTAACTGCATGGAAATGCCACGTGAGGCCTGGAGGGGAAAGTCAGAGGAAATGAGTCAAACGCCCCATAGGCAGTAAGCGATGGCAGAGGGGCGAGAGCAGAACCAGGCAGGAACTGGCACAGACCCGCACTTTCCCCTGCCTCCAGCCTAGGCTCCTCCCAGGCCCCGCTCTCCTGAGCACAGGGGCTGAGGCTGGTGGGACGGGGTGGGCAGGGGGCTGGCTGCTCATATGGGCCCACAGCAAACACAGAGTTTTGCACATCCTTAAAGTTCCTGTGGCCTGCCCAATGCTGCGGGATTATCTGAAACTAGAGGCATAGAGAAGCTGCTGCCAGCCTAGGCAGGGACAGCGGAACAGGCCACCAACATATCTGACCTGTCCTTGGGACCCAATGCAATGAATGGCACACAGTATGCCTACTCTGTTCCCTTTTCTATTAAAAAGAAAAAAAAGGGGGGGGGTGCTGGGGCTCAGTGGTTAAAGGCACTTGCAAAACCTGCCGGCTTGCATTCAGTTCCCCAATCACCCACATAAAGCTGATGCAAAAAGTGGCGCAAGTGCCTGGTGTGCCAGCAAGAGACCCTGTCGCCCCTCCCCCAATGCGCACTCAAATAAACAAAACTACGTTAAAACAAACAAGCAGGAAAAAGGGCCTGGTCCTCCTGTCTCTCCACCCAGGGACTCCCGTTCTGCTATGGCTGTGCCCTGTCCCTCGGACATGCCCTCCTGAGCAAACCCACTATGGCTCCATCCCACTTAAGATGGAGCCCAGCCGGGCGTGGTGGCGCACGCCTTTAATCCCAGCACTTGGGAGGCAGAGGTAGGAGGATCACCGTGAGTTCGAGGCCACCCTGAGACTACATAGTGAATTCCAGGTCAGCCTGGGCCAGAGTGAGACCCTACCTCGAAAAACCAAAAAAAAAAAAAAAAAAGATGGAGCCCAAAGTGCCTTATCCCAGCCTTCAGGTGCCATACTGTCCAGCACAGCCACCCAAATTGGCTTTCTTCTGCCACTACCACCATCAGGGACCTTCTCTTAGTTTTAGGGACTTGCCACACACGATTAGGCCTTGGTTTTCACACACACTGTCCCCTCTGCCTGGACATAGTTCCCTGCTCGCTGCTCCTCCTGGGACCTGGCTCGCCAGGATGAAGGATATGAGAGGGTAGGCTGGGGCTCACACGGGGCTCCTGCAGAGGACCTACCATACTGTCCTCCTCATCCCGAGGGGAGTAGGCAAGAGAGCTGGAGGAGGAAGGTGTCCTGCGGTGCTGTTTATACGTGCTGGTCCCATCAGCTGCTGAGAAGAGAGGGAAGGTGTGGGGCTGGGTGACATGACTGGGGGCTGCTGCAAGGGAGGCCTGTGGTGCTGGGTTCATGGACCACGTGGGGGACAGATAGCAGCCTGGCTGGTTAAGCCTGTGGGAACATGGGGTCCTGTGGGCTGCCTCTAGCTCTCAGCATCCCCAGGACAGGCCAGGTGAGGCTGGAGTTGTCTCCCAAGGTCAACAAGTGCCAGAAACACAGCTACAGCACTTGATCCCCACCTGCCAAGCCACAGCACTGAGCCCGGATGCTGGCGGCTGTCTACCACCAGAGGGATTTTCCCCTCTTCACCCGGGCTAGGTGAGCTACATGGAGCTACATCCCCAACCCTTTGACTTGTTTTTTTGAAGCAAGGTCTTGCTATGTAGCCCAAGCTGACCTCAAACTCACAATCCTGCCTCCAACTCCTGAGTGCCACCACCCCCCGCTGTGGGGTCTTCTCTCAGAGCCTCTATAAGGTCCCACCCCTTCCTTCCAGCCTAACGGAGGATGTGCCATTTCCAGCAGGTATCCAACCAACCTTAGGATGGCTTAGGGTCACCTGGCAGGAGCTCAGGACACCCTGCATGGTATTCGAGGTAACTAACTGCAGTGTGAGTTCTCTGACAGCCTGGGTTCAGAGGAGGAAACCAAGTACCTCAGCTGGTACATGGGAAGCCCAGGACCACATCTTGATGGCCAGGGGGCCTCCTGCGCACTCTTCAATACAGCTAGAACCAGGAACGAAGCCCGGCCTTTTGGGCTGCCTTCTTCCTGCCCACACAGCACCTCCTTCTGCCTGAGCTAGACAGTAGGCCTTCCTCAAGAATCGGAAACCAAGGATCCACGTAGGAACCAGATGGCCATGTGACAGGCCCTACAAACTGCAGCCTTGTGGGCAGTAGGCTCACTTCATCCACCACACCTGGACAGGCTGCCACCAGTCCAGGTCCAGATGTCATTACAACCAGAACCACAGGGCCTCCAGTCAAAATCAGGGATACAACTGCCTATCTGGCACGGGGCCTGTTTTTGCATCTGTAATGAAAGGAGCCTGGTGAGGCAACTACTGGAACAGGGGTGCATCATATTCTGCCTCAGAGCTCTCAACAGTGGTGACAGGCACTATGTACGTTCTAAAGGTACTTGGGACATTAAGGGACAGTCTCCCAGGAAGGGTCATACTTATTCTCTTCCTCCCTCTGACACAAGTCTCCGAGACCCTTGCAGGGTGCTGAGGGTCACCCAGGAGCAAAGGGAACTTGCGTGAGCACGCGCACCTGGCGGCCCTCGGCCCTCAGCCCCAGGAAGGCAATTAAAAAACCAATTAGCACCGGTGCACGCTTGCAGCAGGAGAGCACCAGAAAAGCGGAACACACTCTGCCCCAGAACCCCAGGCCCTCCCCCAGCCTTCAGCAAGGACGCGGTACCCCACATCTGCCATTCCCTACAAGTCCCTGGAGCACAGTGCTGGAGAGTCGAGGACTGCACGGATCCCGGGGCTGCGATGAGCTCACTGTGACAAGGGACGGGTGTCAGAAGGTCAGGACGGCCCTCCTTGGAGGGAGATGGGCAAGGTTTCCCCAAGAAGGATGCAGGTCTTCCTGAACACAAGCTCACCTTTGGTGATGGTAGTGACGGCCGGAAAGGTAGGTCCAAAGGTCGTTTCCATCTTGGTCTAAGAGAGGACAGGGGAGACTTAACGTGGGCACACTCACCCACTGGCGGCCACATGCAAGCAAGGCAGCCCTGAGGGACCCTCCAGTGAGGGAGGGGATGACCAGGAGGGCTGTCATCAGGGGCAAGTTACTACCATGTGGGCAGCCTGTGTGGACATGCAAAGAGGGCAGACTCGCCCTCAGGGGCCTCCTTACCCCACTGTTGATGTCTGGGCAGGGAAGGGTGGTGGGCCCTCCAGAGAAGCGGTTGTACCGGGCGCTCTTGCCCGAGCTCATGCTCTAGAGAGGCCTCCAGAGTCTCCGGGTGGTGTTTCCTGTGGATGGAACACAGTGAGGGGCTTGAGAGGTGGTGTCCAAGTCCCTGGTTGTCAGCGATGCTGTCCCTCAGCCTACCAGTCTACCACAGGCCAGGCCACAGCTTCCTCCTATCTCCAGCACTAACTGGGGACAAGTTCTGCCCCCTCCCTCTCCAAGTGTGCAAAGGTCCCAGGTGCAGGCAAGTAGGTTCACAAGGGTAGCCAGCACCCAGTGGTACCACTCCTCCACTCCTGAGGAGCCACCCAGCTCTGCCCAGAGACAGAGATTCCCACCCAGCTACTGCTCCGATTCTGAGTCACAGCTAGTTACTTACCGGCCCACACCTGTGCAGGCCACATTTCCTTGTGGCCCAGGCTGGACCTTGGTCTTTACCAGTCAGCGGACTGAGCCCAAGGTGTGGCATACACACCAGAACCTAGTCACATGAGGACTAGCTGGGGCAACAGGAATATGTTCCTCAACATAGCAGATGCTGTCAGAACCCGGCCAACTCCAGAGACCAACACTAGGCAAAGTAGAGCCGGACTTCTCAAGTGTGATTACACAGGGAGGAAGGAGCCCCAGATCTCAACCAATGCAAGTCACCCATGTCACCTGTGCCACTTGGACCAGGTGGCAGGAAGAAGGCACAAGTAGACAAAGGCCAAAGAGCCCTTCTCTGCTCAAAAGAGAGGACCTAGAAGCAGGCCAGGGACATCTGCAAAGACAGGAAGATTAGACAGAAAAGAAGCCTCGGAGCCCAGCATGGTGGCGCACGCCTTTAATCCCAGCACTCGGGAGGCAGAGGTAGGAGGATTACTGCGAGTTCGAGGCCACCCTGAGAATACATAGTGACTTCCAGGTCAGCCTGGGCTAGAGTGAGACCCTACCTCGAAAAAACCAAGAAAACAAAACAAAACAACAACAACAACACAGAAACAACAAAAAGATCCAGACAACAAGTCTCACTCAGGGCAGGACCTAGGGACAACTGACCTGTGCTAGCCAAGCTGGATGCCCTGCAGGGATACCACACTGTCAGCAGATGCCCCCTCCCAAGGGTTTTCTCATTCTCAGGACCCTGAAGTCAGTGAACAAAGAGCCTGTAAGGGCACTGCCCACTGTCATGAAGCAGCAGCCTGGGTTAGAACAGAGAAGCCAGTGAGCTCCCTGCAAGGAGGAGGGCCACATGCCAGGACACCTACCACCAGGCCACAGGTGCTCCCCCCTCGGGAGGCCACTGTGCCACCTAGTAACATACACCTGAGGGTGGGGGCTTTGGAGCCAGTTTTCTAAAGGAGTATGGCAAAGGAGTGCCCATCCCAGAGGCCAGGGCCTCAGCCCAGGGTGGCACAACTTGTGCCAAGGCCCTATGGGACAGAAAAGGGACAGGAGAGGAACAAACTCCTGAAAGGTCTGCATGGGTCAGGGCCCCTTGCCAAGAAAGCAGGAACGTTGTTTCTGCCTCGACCCCTTGGAGATGCAGCATGTAGGCAGCCCAGCTCTTCTGCCACCTTTTCTATCAGGCCTTCCTGGCACTGTCCCCCAACCCCACACGATGACCACAAAGAGCATTCTGATCTACCCAGGGGTGCTCAGCCCACCCCCGTGGGTTAGACTGGCTCTTACCCTGCCTGCCACCGACTCTGCATTGTCATGCCTCATCTGACTCGTCAGCTGTCACTTGCAGCACCGCCCACCCACAAGAGACCTACTCAGCACTCCACTTCACACATCAGAGTGGCTTTGGCCCTTGCAGTTGGCTCTGCCAGGCACCTGCCATCCCACTAAGCACCCCCGGGCCCGGGTAAGTAGAGTGCTCCAAGAGCTGGACCAAGACCCGCCCCAGCCCCTGCCATAGTCAGGGTAGCCATTAGGGTTACCAGTGACCACGTGAGGCTCCAAGGTACCCACTTCCGCCTTCCCAATACCTCCAGACCAACTGTGACTTAGGACTTGGCTCTGAATGCCTCAGGCTGGGCTCTCTGGGAAAGCCATGCTCAGAGGTAACTCTGGGGCAGAGGTGTGAATGTGGCCTGTAAGGAAGTCCTGCTTCTCCTTCCCACAGCAGGACGGGCCATCATAGCTGGCCTGGACCTCAGTTTACCCCTCTGGTTTGAGTAATGATGCCCCTGCTACAGGGAGGTCCGGGACGCGCCCATCAGTGCAAAAGGTTCAACCAGTCAGAGAAACCCAAGAGGTGGGTGCCCAAGGAGGCAAAAGGCATTAGGAGATACTGACCAGGTTTCCACAAACCCACCACTCTCTCACTGTTGGCTGGCTTCCAGGGCCACAAGGCCAGCTGCAAATTCCAGCCAGTGACACCCAGGGTCAGCAGGCACTCCCCAGGGACCACAGACCAAAGGCTAACTCTGAGGCCTGCTCAGCATCCGTTGCTCTGGGCTGGGAATGCAGTGTCTGGCTTCTCCCTTGCTCTGAGGTGAGGTCAACAGAAAGGCACGCAGGCCTGCAGCGCCCGCCTGCAGCGCATAGGGGGCAGGACTGGCCCTACAGAGCCAAGAACCAAGAGCCAGGCTGAGCTGGGAAGGAGGGAGGAGGACTGGTGGGCCTGGGAAGCTGTTTCTTACTTTACATGGGTCCAGCCCCAGTTAGAGACCCAGGGGTGGGCGGACCCCAGGGCCCCCATCTGTGCACCACCCATAAGGCAGCAATCATGGCATTGATCAACATGCAGAGGTGCCCAAGCTCAGTTCCCCAGAGGCTGGGTTTTGCAACAGCAGTCTTCCCCGCAGTTTGGGGGAGGACAGCAGACCCCAGACAGTAGGGGGAGTGCTTGGGAAGCATGACGTTGTGGTTGTCGCAGAGGCTGGCAGCACAGGGAGGCTAGGCACAGCTGTCCTGGGGCAAAGCCTAGCCCCTCACCCGCTGGAGCCCACGTTCTCCTGAGGTTCAGGCAGGAAACTGTCAAGCTGAACAAGAATTCCCTGGGGGTTCTCTGTGCCCTGAAGCCTGCCCTCCCGAGTGCTCCGGTTCATATGGTGGGGATACCAGCCTTTCAGCATTGGTCCCCTATTCCCAAGCTGGAAATAGCTGTGGGGAGTAGGCTGAGTCAGGGTTTCCCCACCAGCTCCCTTGCCTCCCTTTCCAAGTTCAAGGACCACCTCCATGTCTGTTGGACCCAGGATGGGGAATTTTATCTTGGATTTTTTAAATATATATTTTTGGGGTATTTCAGATTGTGAACTCAGAACCTGGCAGATGCAAAGCAAGGCTCTACCAATAAATCACATTCCTAGGCCTAGGATTTTTTCTTTCTTTTTTTGGAGAGACACACAGAGAGAGATAGAGAGACAGATAGAGAATGGGCGCGCAGCAGCCTCTCAGCCACTGTGAATGAACTCCAGATGTGTGGGCCCCTTTGTGGGCAAGTGTGGCATTGCGCCCTTGCGTCCCTGCATCTGGCTAAACGTGGGACCTGGAGATTGGAACCAGCATTCTCCAGGTCCCACGGTTAGCCAGATGCAAAGTGACGCAAGGGCGCAATGCCGCACTTGCCCACAAGGGGGCGAAAACATCTGGCTCCGTTCTCAGCAGCTGAGACACTGCTGGCGCGCCCATCTCTGTCTTTCTCTCTCTCTCTCCCAAAAAATAATAAAAGAAAAGAAAAAAAATTAAAGAGAAAAAGTTTGAGAGGCTAAGACAGGAGGATCACTGCAAGTTCAAAGTTAGCCTGGGTTACATACTGAGTGAGTTCCAGATAAGGGGAATGGCTATCACCTTGACTGTCACCAGCAGTCAATTGTGACCAGAGGCTGCTTGGGGTTCTGCAGGGTGAAACAAGGTAGGGTGAGCAGAGTGCAGGTAGGGCAGGGCACTCTCTTTGCCCCTAGTATCTGTCCCACATTCCTTTGCACACGAGGCCAATGCAAGGCAGCAACCCCCCCCCCCCGCCCCAACTCACCCGAGTCTGGGAGAAAGGCCCAGAGGCCTTTGACTTCCCAAATCCACATCCAAGTGGCTCCTATGAGCCTAGGGTTATCTAATGGGGAGTGGGGGATCTTCCTCCCCACCACACGGACAGCACCTCTTGTGGAAAGTCTACGCTGCCCCTTCTCCGAGCAGCCTGCTCAGGAGGGTGAGGTCCATTTTCCAGATGGGATATCGCTCTAGGGACACAAGTTTCTCTTACTTCCTTTCCCTTAGGACACACCCCCAAGAGGGTCCGTGTGGCTGGCAGCTGGTGGAGAAGACAGCCCCAGCAGGTCCTACCAGAGTAGAGGTGAAGGACGATCTGCAGGTACAGCTTCCTGCTTGGGTCACACCTGGTTTTGAGGCAGTCCTTCTCACAGGCATGAGCAAATGGGGGTGCAGAGAGGGCATCCCCTAAGCAGCCCATGTGTAGCCTACCAGGGGTGAGTACAGCATAGGAGCCCTCTGAGACCTGTGACCATCACCCTTGGAAGAGGCTCAAGGCCTCTGCCCCACCTGAGCTATAGGTGGTCAAATGACTGGACTTCAGCCAGACCTCCAAGCATAGCTTTCTGAATCAAGGAGTCTGCCCAGGGACTCACAGACAGCCCAGCCCATAGGTCAGCCCCAGCCTTAGCTCCTCACTTTGGCCCAAGCCAAGCTGCCAAATGCTCTAGACACAGGACTGGTTGTCAAAACAAAGCCATACATACTTTCCCTGCCTGTTCCTAATGTCCCCTTAGCCCATCTTCTGCATCCTAGACAGGCAGCGCATGACACTGTGGAGTGGCCTCTGCTTGCCTCGGCCCTGAGGACCTCCCAGAACCTCCACAGGCACTGGGCAGAAGCCTGGATTCGGCCTCCTTCCCCACCTAGCACTCCAGCCCAGCCTCTGCCCTCAACTTGCCTTTCCCTGCCTCCTATACTCACAGCCCTAACTTTACAGGGGACCCTTTTAACCGGCCCCTCTGGCACCTTCAGCCTCCTAGCCTTTCCTGCCCAGGCCTAACCTCTCCAGTGTCCATGGCTCCCTCTGCTGGATGGAAGAAATAGGCCCGTAACTTTGATGTCCTACCTGCCCCACTGGCACTGTACTCACCTCACTGCCTTCCTTTCCCAAGTCTCCCGTCTATGGGGTGAAGGCCAAGCACAGCCGGGAAGTTCAGTGCTTCCCGAAGAAAAGACTGGCCAGATCCAGAGTGGGCAGAGAGAGACACAGGAAGAGATGGCGTTTGTCCTGGTCCAGAACCTAGCTATCTTGTGATGGTAGGTCTTGGGCTTTCAGTGGAAAGAAAGCCAAGCACTCAATGCAACCTAGGCTCCACCAACCCTTTCAGGCCCCTCAAACCACTTCCTCACCACTTCTTGTGCGGCTTTGACTCTGATGTTCCCCTTCTTCCTTCCCTGCACAAGCTGGCGAGAGGTCACAAAGGTCCAGAGCCAGGGCTGGAGAGATGGCTTAGCAGTTAAAGCATTTGCCTGTGAAGTCTAAGGACCCAGGTTTGATTCCCCAGGACCCATGTAAGCCAGATACACAAGGTGCAGGCCATGGCGCACCCATTCTCTCTCCCTCTCTCTCTCTCTTTCTCGCTCTCAAATAAAAAAATAAAGCCCAGTCCCAGACTGGGAATACAGAGGGCAGATCTGCTATGCACCACCCCACAGCATTCTAGCCCATACTATGCTCCAATGTTCTCTTCTGGCACCCAGAGCAGCCTCACCCCTCAGTCCTGGGTTTCTTCAAAGCTGCCTCTCCCCCCAAAGGGAGTCTTCCTCTGGATGCTCCTGAGATTGGACAGCCCCACGTCTCTACTTCCACAATGCAGCTTCCCCTTGCCTGGGGTTTCAAAGGAGCACAGCCCCAGTGACTGCTTCCATCCTCATCTGCCCAACCTGGTGCTATGCTACTCCAGGGGGCAGCCATATTACTCTGGCTGGGGATGGTGTGTCAGGGACACTGGGGCCATCTGCTGAAGGGTTGGTAGGTCCTTCTCCAAAGGTTCTTCCTGAAAGAGTCAGTCAGAGAGGCCGTAAAGCACTGGGTGCCCACCTGCTGGTAAGACCAGACCAGGCCTATGGGGACCCCGGTTCAGAGCAAGACAAACATTGGGGTTGAACACAGGCTGGTACCTCACACGGTAATTGTGGCAGAGTGGGCAAGGCCACAGGCCTCAGATTCAGACAGACTGAGGTTCAAATCGTACTTCAGCAACTTACAGAGGAGTGACTGGCTAAGTTGCTTGACCTTGGGGAGGACTGGACTTGACATCATAAGATGAGATGGACCCAAATCGGGAAAGAGCCACTAGAGGCTCCACCACCAACACTTTTTTTTTTTGGTTTTGCAAGGTAGGGTCTCACTCTGGTCCAGACTGACCCGGCTCAGGGTTGCCTCGAACTCTCGGTGATCCTCCTACCTCTGCCTCCCGAGTGCTGGGATTAAAGGCTTAGAGCAGAGGCTGAGAAAGGCCAGCCCACAGACACAGTTGGTGGTTGAGCACATCAAGGCAGACCCAAACCCTATTCCCTCTGTTCCCTCCACTGCTGCCAGCAAACACAGGAGCCCTACAGCGCCCTCGAGCTAGTCCCTCACGGAGCAGGACCAGGAAGTCCCTAGGTCTTCTGGCCAGTTCAGGCCATCATCATTTAACTCATCTCCAAAGTACATCATTGTACATACCAGAAAGCTCCCAGACTTAACCCTGATCAAGTCCTCCACAGCCTGCTTGTAAATATAACACCCACACGCCCTTAGCTGTGTAGACTTCTCCCACCTCTTCAGGCTCACCTCTCCACCACCTGCCAACGCTTGCTGGGGCACACCACTCCCTTTCTCACTCAGAACCTGTAACGCTCTTCTGTAATTGTCCCAGGATGCGCCGCTTCTTTATCAGATCTTTGGCTAACTGTAAGGCTCCCCTCCAAACCGTCCAGGAGCCTCTACACTTTCTCAGCACTCTTTTTTCCCCCCTCATAATTCCTATCACAAGTCCCCGTGATTCTCACTGTAACTCTCTGGTCAGACGCTCCTTGCTTTCTCTAAATCAGAGGTTCTGGAGGGTGAGCTGTCCTAAGGTGATCTGCCAATATCTGGAGACATTTTGTTGTCACAACTTAGGGGAAGTGGGCGTTGCTGGTTTCCAGTGGGTAGAAGCCAGGGATGCTGCTCAACACCCTACAATGCCCAGGACCCTCCAGCAAAAGAACTATCCGAGCCGAACTGTCAATGGTTAGGGAGACCCCGCACCGGATTGATCAGGTTGGGGAACCTGTCTTCCTCAGTCTCCCCGCCGCCTAGAATACTGCCTGACACACAGGTGGCGCTCGATAAATGCAGGAGGGAGTGGAGAAGAAGCAAGAGAGCAAAGGGATGGGGAAAGACCGGCGGGCAAGCCGAGAGGCAGGCAGAAGCACCGATGGGGAGACCCGGTGTGTCTCAGCCCCGCCCCCCCAGGCCAGGCCTGTGTCCGCCCGCGACGCTCCCGCGGCCTCCCCGCGCGCCCGAAGAACAAACCCCAGACCCAGCACGTCGCGCAGACACTCACCCGCCCGTGACCGTCCCGCAGCGGCAGCGCCACCCTCCCGCACCATCGTGCCTCCTCGGCCCGCGGCCGGGAAAGGGACCAGACGCGCGAGCCGGAAGCGCCCGGGCGCGGGGCCTGCCGGGACTTGTAGTTCGCCACCTCCCGGAATCGGGGGCGGCCGCCTCCTGCACGGCGCTTCCAAAACTACGACTTCCGGCAGCCCCGGCGCTGCGGAGTGCGATTGGCGACTTGCGCATCACTCTATGTTGCAGATCCGTAGCCGATTGGCTGAGTGCGTTCGTCGCTCACAGTTAGACTCAATGGCCCGCAGAAGGGCGGAGCTTCCACCTCGCCCGATTTACCGTCTTCGGAAGAAATGCCAAGGCACGATCGGTGGAACCCGCGGGCATGGAAAGCGGAGCGTATCAGCGGCTGGGAAAGGCGGGAACATCCTCCAAGACTGTCCAATCACAGAGCTCGAGGTAGTCATATAAAAGCTGGAGCCTGGCTGGCTTCAGGTCTTTTTGGGGTGGAATGTGGTGCTGTGTCCTGTGTGCGTGAGGCTTCTCTCGTGGGAAGAAGCTGGGCTCAGAATAAAACCCTGGGGTTCCTATGAACCCCACAGGCTAACCTTAACCTAGCCCCGAGTGCTGCCTTGGTCTGGACTCCACGTTGGTCCTTCTAAGTCTCCAGATTGTTCAGGTAAGACTGAATCAGGCCTGGCTTCCCACCTTCAACTCCAAGCCTGTGATGAATTGCATTAATTTCTGACACCTCGTATGAAAACTGCATGCGCAGTCTGATTATATTGCAAGACTGAGGCTTGGGTGGTCTCTCTTGGGGACAATGGAGGGGACTTCTGTCTCTTACTCAAAATAGGGAGGGGTCTCTACATTTCGAATGCTATTTTGACTTTCAGAACGTGGTGAACCAGCTGTAGACCCTGAACATAAATCAGCCGGAGGCCCAGCAGACAGAAAGGTTTGGTAAGGCGAGCATCCATGTCTAAACTTTAACAATAAAGTAAAAGTAGTGAGTTTAATTCTGCTCTCAAGCGTCATTATTTGCATGTGCGGATGACCCAAAGAGGTTTGTGGACGTTGTGGAATAAAGTTGGGCTTCTGAAGCAGCCACGGGTTGTAGAGAACTTCACTAACCTCATGCACTAGAAGTCGATTATCAAAAAACTAAAATTCCAGAAAACACATCTTTATTCACTGCGACTGAACAGGTTGCAATCAAGTGGCTTGATGACTTTTTAGTACAAGATGGAGTACAAGATGGCAACCATGAATTTCCTAAGTTATCTGTGGTTTCACACATGCTATTTCCTGTATCACAGTCTCGTGCTGCACAGGCTGAGAGTCAGTGGCTGGTATCCACAATGTGACCAGCCATAAAGCCCTCGGTCCTGGGTGTAGGGGTCTTGCTTGAGCAATGGGCTGAGCACGTGGCTTTAAGTGGTTTAGCATTGTACATGTGGGTGCTGAGCTGGGGGCACCCAGAAGGGGGCAGCAAAGTGCTGTGCACTTTTGATGGCTTGTGCACTTCTGAGGTCCCTGGCCGAAGACTTTGGATCTTTCCATGATGATTTTGTGACCTGCTTGTGGGGGCAAAGAACAGAGAGCCACTGGAACCAAAGGGGTCAAACTTGGCCCGAGAGAGCTGGAAACGGGTGCCCTGGGTGGGCGAAGTCAAAAGGGGCTGATAGCCGCCTTTTACAGCCTTCCTGGGCTGTTTTCCTCCATTGTGGAACAGAGCTCAGTCATATCAGGTTCGGCAGCAGGACGCCCCTTGACCCTCCCTCCGGACATAGTCGTGCAGCCGGAAGCGGGACTCACTGGGAACCTTCATAGAGCGATGTTTCAACTCCCTGCAGAGCAGAGATGGACAATGAAGCCAAGGGGCTTTGAACTCTGGGTACTTGGGGGGGGTCTTTTTGTTGTTGTTGTTGTTCATTGCCAGGACCTACTTGGCTATGGCTGTGAATGCCAAGTCCACGTTGAGGCCCGTCTTAGCGCTGGTCTCCATGAAAGGTAGCCCATACTCCTGCAAACAGCTGTTGCCAGGTGGGTGCTGGCCGAGTAGGGGCAGCCCAGATGCTAGTGGGTGCCACCCACCCTGTCCTGACTCACCTTAGCTAGTTTCTCCCCGTCCTCCCTCTTCACCACGCGTTCTTGGGTAGAGTCCACCTAGTCAGAATATAGTTTATGGGCTGGAGAGATGGCTTAGTGGTTAAAGCATTCGCCAAGGATCCTGGTTCTACTCTCCAGGACCCACGTAAGCCAGATGCACAAAGGGGCGCATGCAGCTGGAGTTCGTGTACAGTGGCTAGAGGCTCTGGCGTGCCCATTCTCTCAATATAAGAGTATAAAGTTTTTTAGCCGGACGTGGTGGCGCACACCTTTAATCCCAGCACAGAGGTAGGAGGATCCCCATGAGTTTGAGGCCACCCTGAGAATACATAGTGAACTCCAGGTCAGCCTGGGCTAGAATAAGACCCTACCTCGGAAAAAAAAATTTTTGTTAACACTTGGTACCCTAACCCAGAATGCCCTGTGGGCTGGCTGGAGAAGACAGGCCTACCTTGTTCCCCAGGAGCATGAGTACCACATCCTCCTGAGCATACTCCTGGATCTCCGTTAACCAGGCCTGTAGGGAGAGTTTGAATTGGGCTGGAATTCCCTGCCATCTTTGCCTTGGATAGCCTGGAGGAACCTTATAGGGTTTTTTTTGTTTTTGTTTTTTTCCTTCCAGGTAGTCTTACTGTAGCTCAGGGTGGCCTTGAACTCACAGAGATCCTCCTACCTCTGCCTCCCAAGTGCTGGGGTTAAAGACTTGCGCCACCACGCCCAGCCAGGATCCCTTTTTTTCTACAAGTATTCCTATGTGTGAGATGGATAGATCTGCCCACCTTAATGGTACCTTACCCAAGGAGTCCTGCTGACAGCTGGATGTCACCCAGACCCACTCTAGGGACCCTGACTATCCACACTGTTGTGGCCCACTCCCCCCACCAGGAAGGCCACTGACCTGGATGTTGTCAAAGGAGGCTTTGTTGGTGACATCGTAGAGTAGCAGCAGTGCTGGGGGCAGAGGGCAGTGAGGACACCTGGGGCCCAGTGGCTCCCTACAGCCCAAACCCTCCTGTTCAGACATGCCAAGTCACAGGGTGTGACAGCATCACCCCCTTAGCTGCCCCACCAACACCCCAGGTACCCTCTGAGCAGGTCACTCAAGACCACAGCCCTGACACCCAGTGAAGGAAGGCGGGCCCCATGTCCGTGGACTCACCATGGGCATCCCGGTAGTAGGCGTGGGTGACGCTGCGGAACCGCTCCTGGCCGGCAGTGTCCCAGATCTGTGGCAACAGGCACTGGTCATGCTGCCCAGCCTCCCCTCCCCCAACAACAACAACTTGTCCTCCCCTGGTCACCTCACCTGCAACTTGACCTTCATGCCATCCACATCCAGAACTTTATTCTGAAACAGAACCAGCCAGTGAGGTAGTGGTGTCACCCTCTGGTCGGAGGACTCCCAAGGTGAGACCAGGGCTGACCCAGGTCCACTGATAGGGAGATTAGATGACCCTTATCCCACCCTCACACCATCTCCTGGTCCTCGGTCTGCCAAGTGTACAGGGCTCCTGGTGTATGCTGCTTAGTAACTTGGTTCAGGTCATCCATGATAATTATCACACTATACAAACTTGGTATGCCAGTTTCCCTATCTGCATAGCAGGGACACCCTTACTTAATGAACTAATGTGTACACTGACAGCCACATCCTATCTAGAGAAACTAATTTTCATTTATTCTCATTAAAAAGCCACGCCTAGCCTGGTGTGGTTGTGCACTCCTTTAATCCCAGTGCTCAGGAGGTAGAGGTAGGGTTGCTGTGAGTTTGAGGCCACCCTGAGACTCCATAATAAATTCCAGGTCAGCCTGGGCTAGAGTGAAACCCTACCTTAAAAAAAAGAGCCGGGCCTGGAGGGATGGCTTAGCAGGTAAGTGCTTGCCTGTGAAGCCTAAGGACCCTGGTTCGAGGCTTGACCCCAGGACCCACAAGGTGGCACATGCATTTGGAGTTCATTTGCAGTGGCTAGAGACCCTGGCACGCCCATTCTATATCTGCCCCTTTCTCTCTGTCGCTTTCAAAGAAATAACAAAAAAAAATTTTTTAAACCATGCCTTTAATCCCAGTGAGGCTGAGGTAGGAGCCCATCCTGAGACTACATACTGATTTCCAGGTCAGCTGGGCTACAGCGAGACCCTACCTTGAGGAGAAAAAAAAAAAAAAAAAAAGGCCTCCCTGGAGAGATGACTTAGTGGTTAAGGCACTTGCTTACAAAGCCTAAGGACTCAGGTTTGATTCTCCAGGACCCATGTAAGCCACATGCACAAAGTGGCACATAAGTGGGTAGAGGCTCTGGTGTGCCTGTTCTAGTGCCTCTCTCAAAATAAGCCTCTCCTAACAACTGGGTGTGCTCGCACACGCCTTTAATCCCAGCACCTGGGATGCAGAGGTAAGAGGATCACTGAGTTCAAGGCTACCCTGAGACTACATAGTGAATTCCAGGTCAATCTGGGCTAGAGTGAGACCCTACTTCAAAACAACAAAAATGCTGGGCGTGGTGGCGCACGCCTTTAATCCCAGCACTTGGGAGGCAGAGGCAGGAGGATCGCCATGAGTTCAAGGCCACCCTGAGACTACATAGTTAATTCCAGGTCAGCTTGGGCCAGAGTGAGACTCTACCTCAAAAAAAAAAAAAAAAAAAAAACCAATAAATAAATAAATATAAAAGTAAGGCCTCTCCTACTAGTACACCCATTCCACAAGAGCTGGGCTTATTTCTGTGCTATAACCACCGAGCCCAGAACTGTGCCTCGTACATAGTAGGTATTCATGGACTTGTCTTCAGCGCTCCCAAGGCTAGGCATTTCCAGCATTAGATTAGACTGGAGTAGCTGCACCTCAGGCCAAGAGGAGGTCTGACCATGGGCAGCTGGTTCTGGCTCCACCTTCCTCCCAAGCTCCTGCTGTCAGGGTGCTTCTAGGTCTCCCAGGAACCAGGCTCAGCCATCTGCTGAGCTAGGAGGATACCCTGCCTTCTCCTGGCACCCTCGACAGGGGTGCCAACCAAACAGCCTCACCTCCCTCACTGCCTGCCCTAGAACCAAGAGGTTGGGGGATGGGAGACCAGGATGGGTGAGGAACACCTGCTCCCGGGCCTGTCCTTCCTCCCGTGGCATCTCAGCCTTTACTTCATCCCAGAAGAAAGCAGCTTTTCTTCAGGCTGGAGAGAGTCCCCCTTTCCTGTTCCTCGGGATGGGCCTCCCCCCCAGCCTCCTGCTAACTGGGTCTATCTAATTAAAGGGTGAGAAAAATGCAAATTCAAGATTTGCCAAGAACACACCAGCACTTCAGCACATGGTATGCAGAGGGGGGCTTTGAGTCCCCAGGGCCCTGGGGGTGGGTGATCTCCATACCCAAAGGAACCTCTTCCCCCAGCAAGCCTTGGGAAACCTTACCTCCTCAGACTGCACCACATTGTACTAAGTGAACTGCGCCAAATCTCCCATCGCCTTGGGTCGCCCACTCTGACTGCCACCACCCTAGGCTATAGGATACAGGACCCCAGCATAGTGCCAGTCCCTGGCAAAAGGAGAATGGTCCCTGCTTCTACTTCATTGGATATTGGGAGGTCTCCCAGGACCTTCAGATATTGAGAAATAGCTGGCTTTGTGGCAAAGCCCCACATCCCAAGCCTATGGACACACGGGGACACAGAACCAGCTGCCTAGGAGGAGTTTGAAAGAGCCAAGACATGGTGGATCTGGTCATAGCTGAGGACATCAGAATTCACGCTCACCCTGAAGTCGATGCCCACAGTGGAGATGAAGCTACCAGCCAAGAAAGCCCCATCCTTGAAGCGCACCAGCAGGCAGGTCTTCCCCACGCCAGAGTCCCCCACCAGCATGACCTAGACCAAGTAGGGAGGTCAGAGGTGTCAAGTCTGGGGCTGGAGGTTTTGCCCACCCAGAGGGGCTTCTTGTCTACCCTGCGCTGTTGATGAGAAGCAGGAGAGGAGGGTGGTGTTCAGTGTAGCCTAGGGAGATAAAACAGCCATGGTCCCCAGTGCCCTGGACCCCATGCTTCTGCCCTGGTAGTCACTGTCTCCCATTTCAATCAGTGTGGAGGGACAGAACAACTGCCCTATCCAGGATCCTACCCAACCCCCATGGACAGGAGGGTTGATCTGGGGAGACAGCATTTGGGGCCTAATGGGGAGCAGAGCTAGGGGAGTGGCAGCCAAGACCTCCTAAGAGACCTGTACGAACTCGGTGCCAGGAACTTCTTCAAATGCCAGCAAGGGCACAAATCCGGGCAGCAAAGCTCAGGAGGGATGTGTCAGACATGCCAGCTTTTGGCTTGAAGAGGGACCAGGGCTGATCTGTGGACCTGGAGGGGGGCACATGGGCTCTTGCCCTCCTCCACCCAGCCTGCTGCCAAAGGCTCCAGAACCCCAAGATGGCCCTACCTTCCCAGGCCGAATTCACACAGGCTTCCACCTCGATCCTGGGGGGAAGGCATCTTCCTCCCAGGAGGAAAAAAAGAGAGAGAAAGAGACCCACAGCCCCTGGGGGTGAGGGAAGGCAGCATATGGGAACTGGTGAGAACGAGAGCCCGGGTGCAGGACTAGGGTCGGGAGGAATACTTGGGGGACTCTGATGTCTCAGGACCCTTTGGGGCAGCCTTCTATCTGGGGGTGAGGGCAGACCTCGCCAGCTGTTGAGTACCCCAGACCTGACAGCTGTGTGTGTGTCTGTCTGTCTGTGTGTGCACGCGCGCGCACGCGCGCGCTCTCACGATGCACGGTGCAGCCGTGCCAGCTGCAGGGTGGCCCTCTGGCCAGCCCCGCGGTGAGGGTCCACGGTGCCCGGCACCCTCTCCGAAGCCCTCTCCCCTTTGGCTGAGATCCCATGCCACCTGCTGCACTCGCCTGAGAAGGAGGTGTCCGGCTCACCTTAAAAGCGACGTCGTAGAAGTCACCGCTGCTGCCCAGCGAAGGCCGGTCGGACTGCGGGGGCCTGTTGGGCGGCGCCTCCGGGCCAGGGCGCGCTGACCGGGGCCCTTTGGTGGCGGGCAGCGCGGAGGAGGCTGCAGGCACGCTGCCCCCCTTGCTCTTAGGGGTCTTCTTCCTGGACATGGCGTGCAGTGCGATTCCGCTGCAGCCGCCGTACCCCAAGGAAGTCCCACTCCTCGTGCCTGTCAAGCCCGACCGGGACCCGGACGCGAACCCGAGCACGAACCGGTCCCGCGGCCCCGCGGCGGCCGCAGCAGCATCCCAGGCACTCGCTGCCCGCCCCGCCCCGCCCCCGCCAACCACTCAGGCCCGACCTCCAGCCGCATCCTCCAATGGTCTCCCTGGGGCGGGATCATGCAAATGAGACAGCCGCTCCGGGGGCGGGGTCAGAAAGCTCAGGCACTGCCCTAAGTGGGCAACACCAGGATCGTGCTCTGTGCTCAGGCCCAGGGAGACAGTGCCAGGATCTCCTGGATCCTGGTGTGGGGCAATGAGGAAACACCAGGAGAATCTTGCTTCCCCTTCGTACACGGTGCCTCACCCTAATCCTGGAACCTGGGCGAAGGGGTGTTCTGAGATGAAGGTGCTGGAGGCACTCTGAAATGCTGTCCCTTTGCAACCAGAGGAATAGCCTGTCACCTGGCTAGCAAAGCTTGCTGTGCCTGAGCAGTCTGGCCTCGGCTGACCTAAGAGAGGCAGGGACAGAGCACAACAATCCCTCTCAGAGCACCTGCCGCCTGGGCTGAAAGGAAGCGGATGTCATCGCCAGCAGCAAGCCGCATCAGGATCCTCTTCCAAGAGCCCTGTCCTGGTGTCTAGGAGGCACGAGACCCCTCCTCAAAAGATGCCTGATCCCGTGGTCCGTGTTCCCATCCCAGCTTCTGGCTCCAACTGGGCCAATGCTGATCCCACATTGGACCCTGCCTGACACACCCATCTGCAGACTTGACACCCACTCCTCACCTTGGCCAACTGGAGATTCCCACTCAAGATACTCGGTCTCCCGAATGAGACTTTTTGGTGATCAGAGCGGAGAGATGTCAGTACAGTGGGGTGCTGTCCTGACATGTCCTGACATGGGGGGGGCTTCTTGGTGCTCCTCTCGGAGCAAGGGAAATAGCCTAGCTGGCCCCCTCCAAGATAACGACAGTTGTCACCTGGACTCTGTCTCTCAGAGGCCTGAGCCTTCCCAGTTGGCAGTGTCCAAAGCATGAATAATTTGCTACCTCTGGGGCTCAGAGGCCTAGGAGGATCCAGGTGGAGGCATGCTGTCTTTTCCTCAAGAGGGCCTTGCCTTGGCCTGCACTGCAAAGGGCGTGGAAAACTCTCTTGCACAGTATGGTCGTATGCCAGACACAAAGCCTGTGAGGTGGGTACTGCTGTGGTCCTCCGTGTTCAAATAGGGAAACTGAGGGCTGGAGAGATGCCTTAGCAGTTAAGGTGCTTGCCTGCAAAGCCAAAGGACCTAGGCTCAATTCCCCAGGACCCATGTAAGCCAGATGCACAAGGTGGCACATGTGTCTGGAGTTCATTTGCAGTGGCTGGAGGCCTGGAGAGCCTATTCTCGGCCCCCCCCCGTCACCCCCGTCTGCCTCTTTCTGTCTCTCGCTCTTTCAAATAAGTAAATAAATTAATTAAT
This sequence comes from Orientallactaga bullata, assembly GCA_004027895.1. NCBI lineage: Eukaryota > Metazoa > Chordata > Mammalia > Rodentia > Dipodidae > Orientallactaga > Orientallactaga bullata. The sequence continues at coordinate 17,763 of PVKW010002487.1, read as the reverse complement.
TAAAAAAAAAACAGACTTTGCCCTCATGAACGGACTCCATGTCCCATGGAAGGGCTGTGAGAACTGTGAGGCAAATCCAGAAAAATCCTCTTAAATCCCTCCCCACCCCCATTGCCTTACCTTGTCTGCCCCCTCTAGCTCCCCACCTCTTTCAGGCCAATCTCCAGATGTTCACTCACTGGGCTGGGCTGGGGAGACGCTGGATTATCACTACTGCCCCCTTGGGAATTCCACCTCAGAATGGTTGCACCAGGGTCTCTGTTGGGAACCTTGACAACCGATGCCCAGTGGACCCAGAGCCCCAGGCAGTGATACTACCTCCTGCCAACTGCTGTCCATACCTTACCCAGTGCATGGAAGACCCAAAGAGTTTGGAGGCTCTGAGGCAGGGGCTGCAAGTAGGACACCCTGGGTGTGACAAGTGCAGATGGGGTAGAAAGAGCTTGCAAGCCAGAGGAGGTGGGAGGCCAGCAGAGGAGGGGAGCTTTGAGCAGCAGAAGAGACAGGTTTGCCTTTAAAATTAGGAGAGTTTATGTAAAATCCAGGTCTCTGGTTCGTCTTGAAAAGTGGGAGTTCTGGGTGCCTGCATCAGCTCCCCCTCCCAGCACTCTTTGCCAACTCACAGTCTTGCTAGTCTTTGATCATTATGTCTCTTGGCCCCTCTGTCGCCATCTGTTTTACCCTCTGGAATGTAAGCCCTCTGGGCACAGGAAGCAGCTTGTCTTGGTCACTGCCATATCTCTGGCAGCCAGCTCTATGCCTCAATATGCAGTTTTTAAATTGGCAAAAGAAATGTGAGCTAGAGTTGCTAGAGTCGAGCATAGTGGCACACGCCTTTAATCCCAGCTCTTGGGAGGCAGAGGTAGGAAGATTCCTGTGAGTTCAAAGGCCAGCCTGGAACTACAGAGTGAATTCCAGGTCAGCCTGGGTTAAAGTGAGACCCTACCTCGGGAAAAAAAATTGTGAGTTAGAATCACAAATCTCACCTTAAGATGACATGGCATTCCTAGCAAGGATTTTTGTTTATTTATTTATTTATTTATTTATTTATTTATTTATTTATTTGAGAGAGAAAGAGGCACAGAGAGAGAGAATGGACATGCCATGAATTTAGACACTGCAAACAAATTCCACATGCGTGCACCACCTTGTGCATCTAGATTACATGGGTTTTGGGGAATCAAACCTGGGACCTTTGGCTTCACCGGCAGGTGCCTTAACTGCTAAGCCATCTCACCAGCCCATTTGTTTGTTTTTCGATGTAGAGTCTCACTGTAACTCAGGTGGACCCGGAAATCACTATGTAGTGTCAAGCTAGCCTCAAACTCATGGCGATCCTCCTGCCTGTGCCTCCTGAGTGCTGGAATTAATGGTGTGTGCTACCATACCTGGCAATTTAAAAAATATATATATATATTATAATTTATTTATTTATTTGAGTGAGAGAGAGAGAGAGGTAGATAGAGAATGGGCACAATAGGGCCTCTAGGCACTGCAAATGAACTCCAGATGCATATGCCATCTTGTGCATCTAGCTTTACATGGGTACTAGGAATCAAGCCCAAGTCCTTAGGCTTTGCAGCCAAGTACCTTCTCTCCAGTCTGATTTTTTTGTTTTGAGACAGGGTCATATGTAGCTCAGGCTGGCCTTGAACTTGTTATATAGCCAAGGATGACTTTGAACTCCTGATCCTCCTACCTCTACCTCCAAATGCTGGATCCACATCTGGGTGATGTGGTGCTGGGATCAAACCCAAGGCTTCGTGCACACTAGACAAGCAGTCTACTGACGGACTGACATGCCCAGCCACTAACAAGGACTGAACGCAGGCTAAAGTGCAATGAAAAACCTCAGTCAATCCTGCCTCAGCCTCCCCCGTGCTGTCATGACAGACATGTGCCACCATGCTCTACTGGAGAGGAGTCTTCCTTGAATGGCAGGTTCTTGAGTGCTTGGAAGATGTCTGAAACAGCAAGAAATAACTCGTGCAGGCTTGCAGCAAGCGTGACGGGAAGGACCAGTTGGCAGAAAAGGCCAGGAGGCTGCGGTAGCTTTTACTGGGTCTGGGGATGTCTAAACCCCAGGCTCTTCCAGTCTAGAGAGAAGAGCACTGTAGGTCAAGGCCAGCCCTGCAGACAGGGAGTGAGGACAAGATGCCCTGCATGGGTGCTGCAGTCCTCCACCTTCAAATGCAGGGCTGGCTCCATGCACAAGAGGTATGTATGTGTTCTTGCCCCCAAAGGGACAGAGCCATGCTAGGTTTCCTTGAAACCTTGTTCCTGAATCCTCTGACAGCCCACAACCCTGTTCTGTTCTGCTCATGCCTATAGCCTCCAGTTTCTGAACTTTTCTTTTCTTTTCTTTTCCTTTCTTTCTTTCTTTCTTTCTTTCTTTCTTTTCTTTCTTTTTTTTTTTTTTTTTTTGATTTCTGAGGTAGGGTCTCACTCTAGCTCAGGCTGACCTGGAATTCACTATGTAGGCTCAGGGTGGCCTCGAACTCACAGCGATCCTCCTACCTCTGCCTCCCGAGTGCTGGGATTAAAGGCGTGTGCAACCACGCCTGCTGTGAACTTCTTTCTGACTAGTCCTGGGAGTCTGACTCCCTGGAGTGACATGAGCCATGAGACCTCAACTCTCTATCTATCGTCTATCTACCCATCTATCTATCTATCTATCTATCTATCTATCTATCTATCTATCTATCTATCTATCTGACTATCATCTACTATCTACCTACCTATCATCTATCTTATCTATCATCTATCTACCTACCTACCTATCATCCATCTATCATCTATCTACCTACCTATCATCTATCTATCAATCATCTATATATATAGATGTTGATATCGAGATATATATATATATATATATATATATATATATATATATATATATATATATATCTGTCATCTCTCTCCTTCACTCATACTCCAGACTGGCCCTGTGTGCTGGAGAGAGGTGCCGTCGCAATCAAGAGCCCTACTTGACTTTGCAGGCTTTCCTTGGAGCCCAGCTTTCCTTGCTCCTCCTGCTCTCTGGACGCCCTCCCGTGGTTCCTAGGGAGCTCTGCAGCCTTGTTACCCACCTGGGGGCTCTACCGAGGCCAGGTCCTGTGCTGCCTGCATCTATTCTCACCAGCACAGAAGTGGAACGCTCTGACAGAGCTGCAGGTCCTTTGGCGAGAGAAGGCAGTTCCAAAGCACCTCCAAGAAGTTAGACTTGATGACCTCAGGTAACCATTCTCTGGGTGAGAAAAGTGGCAAAAAGACAGAGACCCCATTGGGTCCCTGGCCTGCTGTGTGACCTCAGGTGTGTGGCATCCCTCTCTGAGCCTGCTCTTTGCTCAGTGAAATGTGGAGGAGGCATTGCTTTCCACGGGCCCTCCACCTCAAACACCTTATGTTCTATGAAATCAGCGCGAATGTTGCTATGGGAACATCAGAAAAACTGCAGCAGCAGCACTGAATGTGACTTCCGAGAGAGAGGGAGAGAGAGAGAGAGAGAGCGCTGAAGAACTGAGTCACCTTAGAAAGCAGATGACATCAGAGATTTGCTGGCCCCCACGCACACCCAGGTATACAGGGGCCACACATATCTTGCTCCTGGGAAGACACCCCCACCGGCGGCTCACTCGGTGGCTTTTACATCACTGCAGGCAGTTGGTGATAGGTGGGCGTCCCTTCCTGCCGGAAGTGGGATGCTCTGTGAGAGTAGCTTCCTCACAGGTGACCACAGCAACTCAGGTACCCACACTGCAAAAGCACTCCCCCACAAAAGAAGGTGGGCTTTGGGGCTGGAGAGGTGGCTTAGTGGTTAAGCTCTTGCTTGTGAAGCCTAAGGACCCTGGTTCAACACTCTATTCCCCAGGACACACATACAGGACACACATACACCAGATGCACAAGGTGGCACACGCGTCTGGAGTTTGTTTGCAGTGGCTGGAGGCCCTGGGGTGCCCATTCTCTCTCTCTCCCCTTCTACCTCTTTCTCTCTGTGTCTGTCTGTTGCTCTCAAATAAATAAATAAACAATAAACAAAAAATAAAAACAATAAAAAGATGAGCTTCTGCACACGTCACATTCACATGATCAGGGTGTAGCTGAGGAACAGAGCTTGCCTCACACGTGCGTGCAAGGCCCTGGATTCCATCCCCAGCATAGGAGTGTGTGTGTGCGCGCACACACACACACACACACACACACACACACTGTTGCATTCTCTGTTTTCTTGAGGATTGTAGTCCCATGTCTGCACTCCTACAGAGCCAGGGGCCAGCTTCCAGCTCCTGAGTGAGCTTTGCTACCACAGAGGACTGACTAGGGGCTCATGGCTCTGCTCTCTCACGTACAGGAGGGACAGTGTGAAGGGACACAGCAGGCCCCTGTGTAAGCACATAGTCTCTAAGTCACAATGACTGGCTTCCCCAGATTGCATCAAGGACTTCCAAGGTAGGTTCACACTCTGGCCCAGGCTGACCTGGAATTCACACTGTAGTCTCAGGGTGACCTCAAACTCACAGCCATCCTTCTAACTCTGCTCCCAAGTGCTGGGATTAAAGGTGTGCACCACCACGCCTGACCTCTTTTTTTTTTTTTTTTTTTTTTTTTTTTAGGAAGGGTTTTGCTGTAGTCCAGACAGACCTGGAATTCACTATGTAGTCTCAGGTTGGCCTCAAATTCATCTTCCTACCTCTCCTGACTGCTGGAATTAAAGGTGTGCACCACCACGCCTGACCTTCACTTCTATTTTTCTTGACTCAGGGTCTCCTGTAGCCCAGGTTGATTGCAGGTGTAAATCATCACACTTGTTTTTTTTTTTTTTTTGGTTTTGCAAGGTAGGGTCTCACTCTGGTCCAGGCTGACCTGGAATTAACTATGTAGTCTCAGGGTGGCCTCGAACTCTTGGCGATCCTCCTACCTCTGCCTCCCGAGTGCTGGGATTAAAGGCATGCGCCACCACGCCCGGCTCTTTTTTTTTTTTTTTTTACACACTTGTTTTTTTTATTTATATTTATTTATTAGAGAGAGAAAGGGGCAGATAGAGAATGGGTGCTCCAGGGCCTCCAGCCACTGCAAACAAACTCCAGATGCATGTGCCACCTTGTGCATCTGATTTAAGTGGGTCCTGGGGAATCAAACTTACTTGGGTCCTTAGGCTTCACAGGCAAGCGCCTTAACTGCTTAGCCATCTTTTCAGCCCCATTTTTTTTTTTTTTTTTTTTTTTTTGTGGGAGGGACGGAGCAGAGTTTCACGTCTTACTCATTAACCTAGCTGGTCTTGAATTCACAACAGTCTTCCAGTTTTAGCCTCCTAAATTCTGGGATTACAGGTATGCACTACCATGCCCTGCAAACTGCTTGAGCATTTGGATTTGTAACAGGGTGCTTGGGGTCCAGGAAAGTCCGTGAAACCCGAATCCTAGGTTCATTTCTAATTTGAAACAAAGAATTGAATAAAAAATGACTGAGAGCTGGACGTGGTGGCGCACGCTTTTAATCCCAGCACTCGGGAGGCAGAGGTAGGAGGATCGCTGAGAGTTCAAGGTCACCCTGGGACTACATAGTTAATTCCAGGTCAGCCTGGGCCAGAGTGAGACCCTACCTTGAAAAAACCAAAAAAAAAAAAAGACTGAGAAAGACAATTATTGAATTATTATATTTATTGAGGGAAGTTCAGAACCAAGGAAAGACACCCATGTGGCTAGAGATCCCATATGGAGGGCCTGGAAAAATTGTGGAAAGAAAAGAGAAAAGAGCAAGTTCTAGGAACTCCTGCCATGTGGGAGCTGGAGGCGATAAAGAGCCCATGTGGAGCCGGGCGTGGTGGCACACACCTTTAATCCCAGCACTTGGGAGGCAGGGGTAGGAAGATCACCGTGAGTTTGAGGCCACCCTGAGACTACATAGTGAATTCCAGGTCAGCATGAGCTAGAGCGAGACCCTACCTCGGAAAATAAAAAAAAAAAAAAAAAAAAGAACCCACATGGAGAGTAAGGGCTAAGGGGGCCCTCCTGGCCAGGCCTGGGGATGAATAGAAATAGATTACCCAGGAAAGCCATGCAACAGACAGATTTAACATCTCACTGCACCCATGAAACCCTCTCAGGTGTATGTCTACCAAGACAAGGGACAGATCTCCCACTTCATGAGGCTTTCGGAAAGTTGGTGTCGGGGTATCAGTTACATCCCAAGGTTTTCTGTAGCTCTTAGGGCTCTTTGCTGAAGTGGGGTCAATGTAAGGGATCACCTTGGAATCTTCAGTGGTCAGCGTGCAGAACTGGGAAATGACTCTGAAGAACCTCGAGGGGGCAGTGTTGCCTAAAGCTTAGCTCTTGCCCAAGCACTTCCCCTGACCTTGCCAAGCACTCCCTGAACACAGTTAACTAATGCTATTTGTTTGTTTTTGAGGTTGATTTTTAAAATTTAAAAAAAAAAATTTATTTATTTATTAGAGACAGAGAGAGAGAGTGAGAATGGGCATGCCAGGGCCTCTAGTTACTGCAAATGAACTCCAGACGCACGTGCCACCATGTGCATCTGGCTTACGTGGGACCTGGAGAATCGAACCTGGGTCCTCAGGCTTCGCAGGCATGCGCCTTAACCGCTAAGCTATCTCTCCAGCCTGCTTTTTTGATTTTTTTATTGACAACTTCTATACTGACAGACAATAAATCATGATATTTCCCTCTCCTCCCCCACTTTCCCCTTCACAACTCCACTCTCCATCATATCCCTTCCCTCTCTCCGTTAGTCTCTCTTTTTTTTGTTTTTGTTTTTGTTTTTCAAGGTTGAGTTTCACTCTAGTCCAGGCTGACCTGGAATTCACTATGTAGTCTCAGGGTGTCCTCGAACTCACAGTGATCCTCCTACCTCTGCCTCTCGCGCGGCCTAGTCTCTCTTTTATTTTGGTGTCATCGTCTTTTTCTCCTATTATAAGGGTCTTGTGAAGGTATTGCTAGGCACTGGCAAGGTCGTGGATATCGAGGCCAAATTCTGTCTGGACAGTTGCATTGTAAGAGTCCTACCCTTCCTTTGGCTCTTACGTTCTTTCTGCCACTTCTTCCACAATGGACCCTGAGCTTTGGAGGGTGTGATAGAGATGTTTCAGTGCTGGACACTCCTCTGTCCCTTCTGTGCCTTCTGGGTGATCCTAGTGGTCATCACCGGCTGAAAAGAGAAGCTTCTCTAACCAAAAGTAAGAGTAGCATTAATATATGAATATGAACATTAAGTGTAGTGCTTTCAGGGCAGTTTGGTGAGAATAATATATATATTTAGCCAGACAAGAACAGGCTTTAATATATGGATTTTGTGTATGTGTATGAGAGTATGCATGGTCATATGTGTGGGGGGTGGCAATGCATGTGTGCACATGTGTATAGAGGCCAGATGTTGATGTTGGATGTCTTCTTCATCACTCTTCCACCTAGATTTTTTTTAAATACTTATTTATTTGCAAGCAGAGAGAGAGAGATAAAAGAGACAGACAGAGAGAATGGGCACACCAGAACCTCCAGCCACGACAAAATGAACTCCATAGCCAGGTATGGTGGTGCATGCCTTTAATCCCAGCACTGGGGAGGCAGAGTCAGGAGGATCGCCGTGAGTTTGAGGCCACCCTGAGACTACATAGTGAATTCCAGGTCAGCCTGAGCTAGAGTGAGACCCTACCTTGAAAAACCAAAATAAATAAATAAATAAAAATATTTTTTAAAGCCAGCTGTGGTGGCACATGCCTTTGATCCCAGCACTTGGGAGGCCAAGGTAAGAGCATCACCATGAGCTCAAGGCCACCCAGAGACTACAGAGTGAATTCCAAGTCAGCCTAGTGTATGACCCTACCTTGGAAAAATCTAAAAATAAACCCTAAATAAGTATTTCTTTTTTCTTTCTTTTTCTTTTTCTCTTTCTCTTTCTTTCTTTCTTTTCTTTTCTTTTCTTTTTTTTTGTTTGTTTTTTTGAGGTAGGGTTTCACTCTAACCCAGGCTGACTTGGAATTCATTTTGTAGTCTCAGGGTGGCCTCAAACTCAGCAATCCTCCTACATCTGCCTCCCAAGCACTGGGATTAAAGGCGTGTGCCACCTCACCCAACTAAGCCCTAAATAAATAAATAAAAACAAGGGCTGGAGATATGGCTTAGCAGTTAAGGCACTTGCCTGCAAAGCCAAACGATCCTGGTTCAATTCCCCAGTACCCATATAAGCCAGATGCACATGCGTCTGGAGTTCATTTGCAGTGGCTGGAGGCCCTGGAATGCCTATTTTTTTTTTCTCTCTCTCTCTCTGCCTATTTTTCTCTCTCAAATAAATAAATAAAAATAAAATATTTTTTAAAAGTCAAAACAAAACAAGCAGGTGTGGTGGTGCACACCTTTAATCCCAGCGCTTGGGAGGCAGAGGTAGGAGGATTGTGGAGAATTCGATTCCACCCTGAGACTACATAGTGAAATCCAGGTTAGCCTGGGCTAGAGCGAGACACTACCTCAAAAAAATATTTAAAAAAACAAAAACAAAAACAAAAACAAGGCTGGGAAGATGGTTCAGCAGTTAAAGGTCCTTGTTTGCAAAACCTGCTGATCTGGGTTCAATTCCCCAGTACCCATGTAAAGCCAGATGCACAAAGTGGTACATGTATCCAGAGTTGGTTTACAGGCAAAAGACCTTGGCATGCCCATTCTATTTTTCTCATAGATAAATAAATAAAAATACATTTTAGAGCTGGAGAAATAGCTTAGTGGTTAAGGTGCTTGCCTACAAAGCCAAAGGACCTAGGTTTGATTCTCCAGGACCCACGTAAGCCAGATGCACAAAGTGGTGTATGCATCAGAAGTTTGTTTGCAGTGGCTGAAGGCCCTGGCATGCCCATTCTCTCTTTCTCTTTCTCTCCCTCTCTCAAATAAATAAATAAAATAAAATATATATTAAAACAACAACAACAAAAAAAAAACAAAAAAGAAAGAGCTGGAGAGATGGCTTAGTGGTTACGGTTCTCACCTGCAAAGCCTAAGGACCCAGGTTTGACTCCCCAGAACCCACGTAAGCCAGATGCACATGGTGGTGCATGCATCTGGAGTTTGTTTGCAGTGGCAGAAGGCCTTAGAGCACCCATTTATTCTCTCTCTCTCTCTCATAAATAAATAAAAAGATAGCCGGGCGTGGTGGCACATGCCTTTTAATCCCAGCACTTGGGAGGCAGAAGTAGGAGGATTGCCATGAGTTAGAGGCCACCGTGAGAATACAGAGTAAATTCCAGATCAGCCTGGGCTAGAGCGAGACCCTACCTCAAAAAACTAAAAAAAAGGGCTGGAGAGATGGCTTAGCAGTTAAACATTTGCCTGTGAAGCCTAAGGACCTCAGTTTGAGGCTCAATTGCCCAGTACCCATGTAAGCTAGATGAACAAGGTAGCGCATGCATCTGGAGTTCATTTGCAGTGGCTGGAGGCCCTGGCGTGCCCATTCTCCCCCCCCCCACCTCTTTGTCACTCTCAAATAAATTAAAAAATAAACAAACAAAAAAAAAAACCTAAAAAAAAAAACTAAAAAAAAAACTAAAAAAGAAAAAAGATAAATGCAGAGTAAAATTAGTTGAAATAATTATAATATGAGTTTATTGCTACAAAGCATTTCAATGTACAATCAAGATGACACATGACACTTAAAAGAAAAGGGGGGAGGATGTATTGCACCCACAAGTTAAAAGGGTTTATTTGGGGCTGGAAAGGTGCCTTAGCAGTTAAGATGCTTACCTGCAAAGCCAAAGGACCCAGGTTTGATACCCCAGGACCCATGTATGCCAGATGCACAAGGTGGCACATGTATCTGGAGTTCATTTGCAGTGGTTAGAGGCCCTGGTGTGCCGACTCTTCATGTCTCTCTGTCTCCTTCCCTCTCCCTCCCTCTCTCTCTCTCTTAACTAAATAAAATATTTAAAAAAGAAAGAGAGGCCGGGCGTGGTGGCGCACGTCTTTAATCCCAGCACTCGGGAGGCAGAGGTAGGAGGATCGCTGAGAGTTTGAGGCCACCCTGAGACTACATAGTGAATTCCAGGTCAGCCTGGACTAGGGTGAGACCCTACCTTGAAAAACCAAAAAAAAAAAAAAAAAAAAAGAGCCGGGCGTGGTGGCGCACGCCTTTAATCCCAGCACTCGGGAGGCAGAGGTAGGAGGATCGCTGAGAGTTCGAGGCCACCCTGAGACTACATAGTTAATTCCAGGTCAGCCTGGACCAGAGTGAGACCCTACCTCGCAAAACCAAAAAAAAAAAAAAAGAAAGAGAGAAAGCAAGGCTTTATTTTGGGGATGCTGCTGGTCGGTGTTTATATAAGCATTTACACACTTTAGCAAACACTGGGTCCCACATATAGTGCAGCGTTATGGGGGAGAAGACCCTCTGAAGTCTCGGAAACAAGAGTCCCACTGTGTCCCTCAGGCAAGATTGATTTCTCCATGATGACGTCACTCACTCATTATTCCAGTCACAGGTAGTCAGTCTCTCTCCTTCTTTCCATCTACTTCAAGGGCCAGCATTCCTCGTCAGACGTTTGCATTTAAACAGCAGCACTCTGCCTGCTCTCTCGGCCTCTTGTCTCTTCCCAAGGGCATTTCTCCATCTCAGTGTTCTGTTAAATCATCTTGTGGAGAATCTGAAGCAAAAGAATCTGCAGGCTCATTATCTGAGTCATGGCTGCTGCCGTCAGCAGACAGCTCTCCAGTGAGGGCTGTACAAGCATAATCACCCGAATCTATGGATTTGCACACGTGAATGGCGTACTTCAGCTTTTCCTCAAGCACCTGTTTACAGGAATACCTGGGCAACTTCAGAAAAAAAAAAAAAAAAAAAAAAGGAAGCGTAGGATTCGGGAAGGAAGTGGTCAGGAGGATTGTACTTACCCAGCACCTGGATGACAAAGTCTCTAAATAATAATATACTTTTTTGATTTTTTTTTTTTCGAAGTAGGGTTTCACTCTAGTCCAAGCTGACCTGGAATTCACTGTTATAAAATATATTTTTTTGATTTTTTTTTGAGGTAGGGTCTCACTTTACCTCAGGCTGACCTGTATTTAAAAATTAAATTTTTTTTTTTAAATGAACAAGGTTGCCGGGTATGGTGGTGTATGCCTTTAATCCTAGCACTCAGGAGGCAGAGGTAGGAGGATCACCGAGAGTTCAAGGCCACCCTGAGACTACATAGTGAATTCCAGGTCAGCCTGGGTTAGAGTGAGACCCTACCTTGAAAACAAACAAACAAACAAACAAACAAACAAACAAACAAACAAAAAAAGAACAAGGGGCTGGAGAGATGGCTTAGCGAGTAAGGTGTTTGCCTGCGAAGCCTAAGGACCCATGTTCTATTCTCCAGATCCCAGATTAGCCAGACACACCAAGGTGAGGTACGTGCAAGGTCGCACATGCCCACTAGGTGGCACAAGCACTGTATTCAATGATTGCAGTGGCTGAGGCCCTAGATGCCAATTCTCTCTGCCTTTCTCTGCCTCTTTCTTGCTCTCTCAAATAAATAAATAAATAAATAAATAAAATTTTGTTAAAAAAAAAATAAACAAGCCAGGCATGGTGGCACATGCCTTTAATCCTAGCACTGGGGAGGCCAGTGGTAGCAGGATCGCTGTGAGTTCAAGGCCACCCTGAGACTACATAGAGGATTCCAGGTCAGCCTGGGTTAGGGTGAGACTCTACCTCGAAAAACCAATAAATAAATATAAACAAAATAAAACACATATTTCTTCAGTGTGTCCCTCTCTGAATCAAGTGAGATATTTGGTAAATTTTATTTTTTTCTTTCTCATCCGAGTTTGCTAAAAATTTAGACTGGATTTTCTTTTCCAGATAATAAATTTTCTTCTTTAAATATATATATATATATTTTTTTTTTCTGGGGCTGGAGAGACGCCTTAGTAGTTAAGGTGTTTGCCTGCAAAGCCAAAGGACCCCAGTTCAATTCTCCAAGAATCCACGTAAGCCAAATGCACAAGGGGGCTCATGTGCATCAGGAGTTCATTTGCAGTGGCTGGATGCCCTGGTGTGCCCATTCTCTCTCTGTCTGTCTGTCTCTCTCTCTGCCTCTTTCCCTCTCAAATAAATAAATGAATAAATATATATATATTAAAAAACATATGTCTTTTCTGGCTAAGAAATCCTTTCTAAACAATTGCATTGTTTTTGGAAACCATTTGGAGTTGATTAATCTACTTTGCTCACTTTGTTTCACTGTTTTTCTTTTAAAAAAACTTTTTAAGCCGGGCGTGGTGGCGCACACCTTTAATCCCAGCACTCGGGAGGCAGAGGTAGGATGATTGCCGAGAGTTCGAGGCCACCCTGAGACTACATAGTTAATTCCAGGTCAGCCTGGACCAGAGTGAGACCCTACCTCGCAAAACAAAACAAAACAAACAAAAAAACTTTTTAATATTTTATTTATTTATCTGAGAGAGAAAGAGGCGGGGGGGGGCAGAGTGGGTGCGCTAAGGCCTCCAGTCACTGCAAACAAACTCCAGATGCATGTGCCCCCTATGCATCTGGTTTATATGGGTCCTGGAGAGCTGAACCGGGATCCTTTGGCTTTGCAGGCAAATGCCTTAACTGCTAAGCCATCTCTCCAGCCTGTTTCACTGTTTTCTTGAGGTTTTATCTTCCCTTATTTCAAGTCCTCGAATCTTAAAAGTTTATCATCTGACTGCAATGAGATGCTTGGGGTTTTAGAATTTAATCCTAACCCTGATACTCAACCTGCTGTGTGACTTAGAACATTTCTTCACTTCTGCTTCTCCAGTTACCTCATTTAATAACGGAGTAACAATAGTCCTTGCTGCTAAAGCTGAGGGAATTTGGTGGATGGAGGCAATGCATCAGCGGCTGAGGAGGTGAGGACATGGATTTCTTCCCTCCTGTCTCAGGAAGTTCTCATGGTCCCTTGTCCACCTCTCCCTCTGTGCTGGCATGTTTCGCTTAGCCTGTGAAGTATTTCTCACATTAAAAAGGGGGGCAGACATGATGGCACATGCCTTTAATCCCAGCACTTGGGAGGCAGAGGTAGGAGATTAGTCATGGGCTGGAGAAATGGCTTAGCAGTTAAGGTGCTTGCCTGCAAAGTCTAAAGACCCAGGTTCAATTCCCCAGTGCCCACGTAAGTCAGATGCACAAGGTGGTGCATGCATCTGGAGTTCCTTTGCCATGGCTGGAGGCCCTCCTTTCTCTCTCTCTATCTGCCTGTTTCTCTCTTTCTCTCATTCTAATAAATAAATAAATAAAAATTTAAAAAGAAAGCTAGGTGTGGTGGTGGCACATGCCTTTAATCTCAGCCGTCAGGAGGCTGAGGATAGCCGTGAGTTTGAGGCCACCCTGAAATTACATGGTGAATTCTAGGTTAGCCTGGACTAGAGTGAAACCCTACCTCAAAAAAAAAAAAAAAAAAAAAAAGGGTGGGGGGAGGGAATGATCTGGAGAAATGGCTTAGTGGTTAAGGCACTTGCCTGCAAAACCGAAGGATTCGGGTTCAATTCCCCAGGACCCACATAAGCCAGATATACAAGGTGGCACATGCATCATTTGCAGTGGCTAGAGCCCCTGGCACACTCATTCTCTCTCTTTCACTCTCTCTGCCTCTTTCTCTTTCTCTAGCTCTGTCAAATAAAATAAAATTTTGGGAAGCAAAGGTAGGAGGATCGCAGTGAGTTTGAGGCCAGTCTAGGACTAAAGAGTGATTTCTAGGTCAGCCTAGGCTGACCCTACCTGGAAAAAAAATATTGGGGGACAGCCAGGTATGGTGGCTCACGCCTTTAATCCCAGCATTTGGAAAGCAGAGGTAGGAGGATTACTGTGAGTTTGAGGCAACCCTTAGACTACACAGTGAATTTTTTTGTTTATTATTTATTTATTTATTTATTTGAGAATGACAGAGAGAGGCAGATAGAGAGAGAATGGGTGCACCAGGGTCTCTAGCCACTGCAAACAAACTCCAGATGCATGTGCCGCCTTGTGCATCTGGCTTACGTGGGTCCTGGGGAATTGAGTCTCAAACCAGGGTCCTTAGGCTTCACAAGCAAGCGCTTAACTGCTAAGCCATCTCTCCAGTCCCCCCTTTGTCTTTTTCTTTTTTTTTTTTTTTTTTTGGTTTTTCGAGGTAAGGTTTCACTCTGGTCCAGGCTGACCTGGAATTCACTATGTAGTCTCAGGGTGGCCTCGAACTCTCGGCGATCCTCCTACCTCTGCCTCCCAAGTGCTGGGATTAAAGGTGTGCACCACCACGCCCGGCCCTCCCCCCTTTTTCTTTTGAGGTAGGGTCTTACTCTAGCCCAGGCTGACCTGGCATTCATTCTGTAGTTCCAGGATAGCCTCGAGCTCACAGCTATTTTCCTACTTCTGCCTCCTCAGGACTGGGATTAAAGGTGTGCGCCACCACTCCTGGCTCACCCCCCAATATTTTTGTTTGTCTGTTTGTTTCTTTGTTTGTTTTTTCCAGATAGGGTCTCACTCTAGCCCAGGCTGACCTGGAACTCACTCTGTAGTCCCAGGCTGGCCTCAAACTCACAGCAATCCTCCCAAGATCCTCCCACCTCTGCTTCCCAAGTGCTGGGATTAAAGGAATGCAACACTACACTCAGCCCTTCCCCACCAGTCTTGGCTTGGGTCCAAACTGCCAGTGTTTCCCAACTATTTCTGGAACACTCTCCACCTACAATTCTTCCTTTCCTTTCCTTTCCTTTCCTTTCCTTTTATTTCTTCTCTCTTTCTTTCTTCTTTCTTTCTTTCTTTCTTTTTTTTTTGGTTTTTCCGAGGTAGGGTCTCACTCTGGTCCAGGCTGACCTGGAATTAACTATGTAGTCTCAGGGTGGCCTCGAACTCTCAGCAATCCTCCTACCTCTGCCTCCCAAGTGCTGGGATTAAAGGCGTGCGCCACCACGCCCGGCTTTCTTTTCTTTTTTTTTTTTTAGTTTTCTGAGGTAGGGTTTCATTCTAGTCCAGGCTGACCTGGAATTCACTATGTAGTCTCAGGGTGGCCTGAAACTCATGGTGATCCTTCTGCCTCCCCCAAGTGCTGGGATTAAAGGTGTGCACCACCACGCCTGGCTCCAGTTCTGTGTTCCTTTATGGATATTCAATCTCCATTAGGTTAGAAGTTCCTCCCTGTAGCTAGCGTAAGTCCTCTCTCCACACCTGATAGGGAAGTGGAACCCGAGCACGGTGACTTCCCTTCCTGGAGAGGTTCTGGCTTGCTCCTGGGTCATTTGACCTCAAGCACATAGCCCACCCTTCACTCCCTCTTCATGCCTGTGTCCTGCCAGCGTGGTGCCCACCTGCTCTTCTGGACACTTCTTGGGGAGGGTTGTGCTGGATACTGTCGTTGAGCTCTGCAGAGTAGGATCAGGATATTACACACAGAGGAATGAGGTGTCCTCTCATGCCCAGGATAATTGCTGCAGGCCTCAGCCAGTGGCAGCAGGAGGTGACGGACACTTGGAGGTAGCCATCTCCAGACAGCTGAAGCAAAGGCAGGGTGTTGGGAGCCTGTAGTGAAGGGGTGAGTGCAGCCCGACAGGGGCCTGAGCAGTGCTCTTTCTGTGTGTGCTCAGCTTCTGTCCGCCTCATGGGAGAGGAACTCACAGGCCAGCTTTCTCTGGCATCTACCTGGTCCAGCAGCATGAGCCAATGGTAGAACATATATATATATATATATAAAATGTTATTTTATTTTGTTTATTTGAGAGAGAGAGAGGAAGAAATAGATAGGGAGAGAATGGGCATGGCAGGACCTTCAGCTGCTGCAAACAAACTCCAGACACATGTGCCACCATGTGCAGCTGGCTTATGTGGGTACTGGGGAATCGAACCTGGGTCCTTTAGCTTTGCAGACAAGCACCTTAACTGCTGAGCCATCTGTTGCAGTCAGGTTCATATTGCTGGCAGAAAACACCTGACCAAGAGCATCTTGTGGAGAAAAGAAAAGGTTTATTTTGGCTTATGGACCTGAGGGGAAACTCTGTGATGGCAGGGAAAACAATGACATGAGCAGAGGGTGGACATCATCTCCTGGCCAACATCAGATGGACAGCAGCAACAGAAGAGCGTGCCAAACCCTGGCAAAAGGAAGCTGGCTATAACACCCATAAGCCTGCCCCCAACAATACACTGCCAAATCACCATCAGCTGGGAATTTAGCATTCAGAACACCTAAGTTTATGCGGGACACCTGAATCAAACCACCACACCATCTTTCCAGCCCTATTATTTGTTTTAAAATTGGGCATAGGGTAATAGCTTAGCAGGCAACAGCACTTGCTGCTCAAGCACGAGGGCCTGAGAGACTGAAGCACCCTGAGTTCAAGTCCCTAGTGGCCATGTAGGCAGCTAGACTTGATCAAGAGTAACCCCAGTCCTGTGGGAAATTGGAGACAGGACAATTGTTGGGGTTGTCAGCCAATCTGACTGAAAAACAGCAGCTCTAGTGTCGGTGACAGACATCGTCCCACGGAAACATGGATGAGTGAAAGAAAGGAAGACGTCTGTAATGGTTTGAATCACGTGTGTAGTGAGTCCCAGGGTGGTCTTGAACTCATGGCAATTCTCCTACCTCTGCCTCCTGAGTGCTGAGATTAAAGGCATGAGCCACCATGTCCAACAAAAAATATCTTTATTTATTTATTTGCAAGCAGAGAGATAGAAGAGAGACAGAGAGGAAATGGATGCTACAGGGCCTCCAGCTACAAATAAACCACATACATGTGGCCCTTTGTACATCTGGCTTTATGTGGGTACTGGGGAACTGAACCTGGGTTGTTAGACTTTGCAGGAGAGCACCTTGTCTGTTGAGCCATCCTTCCAGCTCTGGGCTCACTTTCTTGTTGCTATTTTCCACCTGCTGTAGCAGAAGTGATGTCCAAACCTCTCCTCATGCCATGTTTTCGTCTGCCATCATGAAGCTTCCCCCTGAAACTGTAAGCCAAAATAATCCCTTTTCTCCCATCAGCTGCTTTTGGTCTGGTGTTTTCTCTCAGTAACTCAAAGGTAACTACAACGTCGGAAGTTCTCCTCAGGCTTCTGTGTGCACATACATAGGGCACATGCATCAGCACACATGCACACGCCACACATATACACAACCAAGTCAAAGTCAGGCGTGGTGATTCACACCTGTAATCCCAGCACGAAGGCCAAGGCAGGAGGATGGCAAATTTAAGGCCAGTTTGGCCAACATAAGAGAGATCCTATCTCAAAAAACCGAAACCAAATCTAGTACAAAAAAAATTAAGATACAGGGACTGGCAGGGTGTGGTGGCGCATGCCTTTAAACCCAGTACTAGGGAGGCAGAGGTAGGAGGATCACCATGAGTTCAAGGCCACCCTGAGAGTACATAGTGAATTCCAGGTCAGCCTGGGTGAGAGTGAGACCCTACCTCCTCAAAAAACAAACAACAACAAAACAAAACAAAAAACAAAACAAAACAAAACAAAAACTCCAACAAACAAACAAACAAAAACCCAGGGGCTGGAGAGATTGCTCAGTGGTTAAATTGTATTCAAATTGTTATTTTTGGGCTGGAGAGATGGCTTAGTGGTTTAGGTGCTTGCCTGGGAAGCCTAAGGACCCAGGTTTGAATCCCCAGTACCCACATAGGCCTTCATTGTCATTCTCTGTCCCTCTTTCTATCTGCATTTTTCTCTCTTTTGAATAAATAATATATATATATATATATATATATATATATATATATATATATATTTTTTTTTTTTTTTTTTTTTTTTTTT